>MU680334.1:7525-32098 GCA_026770625.1 Nicotiana glauca | reverse complement strand
ATATATATATATATATATATATATATATATATATATATATATATATATATATATTTAGACTCGTGGGGTTATGGTAATCAGAATCTACCCTTAGACCCGAGTTTTAACCGGGCTGACCCGGGATTGAGTTTTGTTGACTTTTTGAGAATTGTGTAAAGATCAAAGCTTTATTATTGTGATTTTTTTTCCTTGCATTATTTGATGATGGTACGTAATTTTTGGTTAGATTTGAGCTGTATGTAGGCTAATTCTTGGGAAAAGCTAATTAGAGAGCTAATTTAGCGTAGTGGAGGTAAGTATCTTGACTAATTTTGTGTGGGAGAATTACTCCTTAGGAATTGGTTGTTTGTGCAAATTTTACTATGTTAATGACGTGTACACAAGGTCACGAGTGTGTATATAGGCTTTAAGGGGTATCTTGACTGTTTTAGACGTTTAAACCTCTTCCATCTTATTTTACTTCATATTTGGTTATTCTTCGTGATTCTTTGAGTACTCTTGTCTATGTGTCCATGCTTGTAGGAGATTATATTGTTATAGATCGTGTTTATTGCTAATGTGTGGTTTCTATCATGAGCCTTGAGACTAGTGTAGATTTTCTACTTTTTGATATGCTTGACTTTGATGTTATCTTGGGCATGGGCGTTGTCACCTTATCATCCTATATTGGACTGTCACACCAAGATGGTGACCTTATCCATGCCGTGGTTGTCCCGATTAGAGTGGACATGGACTTCTGTCAATTCTACTAGCATGGTTAGTTCTTATGAGGCTCGACATGTGGTCGAGAAGGTATGTCTAGCATATATAGCCTATAGTCGCGATCCTAGTGCGGAGGTTCCTTCCATGGATTAAGTACCAGTTGTTCGCGAGTTTCCATAGGTGTTTCCTACAGATTTGATAGGGATGCTACCCAACACAGATATCAACTTCTATATTGACTTGACTTCGGGCACTCAGCCCATTTCTATTCCAGCATACCATATGATCCCAGTTGAGTTGAAGAAGCAATTGCAGGGTTTTCTTGATAAGGGATTCATTAGACCTAGTGTCTAGCCCTGGGGTGAGCTAGTTTTGTTTGTGAAGAAAAATGATAGTTTAATAAGGATGTGTATAGATTGTCAACAAATGAACAAAGTCACTATCAAGAACAAGTTTCCTTTCCTAAGTATTAATCACCTATTTGATCAGCTTCAGCGTGCCAAAGTGTTTTTGAAAATTGATTTGAAATCTGGCTACCATCAATTGAAAATTAGGGCATCAGATGTCACTAACATAGCTTATCGGACTCGATATAGGCATTATAAGTTCCTACTGATGTCATTTGACTTGAAATTTCCCCTGTAGCATTTATAGATTTGATGAATTGGGTATTCAATCCCTATTTGGATTCCTCTATGATCGTCTTCATTGATGATATATTTGGTATACTCCCGCAGTCAAGAGGAGTATAAGCAACATCTTCGTATTGTACTTCAGACCTTGATGGATAGTTAGTTATATTCCAAGTTTTCAAAGTATGAGTTTTTGTTGGATCTGTTTTTCTATTTGAGCCATGTTGTATCTTTCAAGGGTATAAAAGTGGATCCTAAGAAGATTGAGGAAGTTTAGAACTGGCTTAGACCTACTTCAGCTACAAAGATTCGGAGCTTCTTAGGTGTAGGAGGTTGTTATCTTCGGTTCATGGAGTGGTTTTAATCTATTGCAACCCTATTGACTAGATTGACCCAGAAAAGTGACCTATTCAGATGGTCCGATGAGTGTGACTTGAGCTTTCAGAAGCTCAATTGTGCTTTGACTACAACCCTACTATTGGTGTTGACCACAAGTTCAGGGTCTTACACTATGTATTGTGATCTATTCCGTATTGGAGAGCCGTGCATCATGAGTTAGGCATGAAGGTTGAGCTGAGCATAGTGTTTCATCCTCAGACGGACAGACCGTCCAAGCGCACCATTAAGATTTTGGAGGACATGTTACGTGCTTGTGTTATGGATTTTTGAGGTGCATGGGACCAGTTCTTACCTCTTGTAGAGTTTGCCTATCACAACAGCTACCAATCGAGCATTCAAATGGCACTGTATGAGGCGTTATATGGGAGGCGATATTGCTCGCCAATTGTTTGGTTTGAGCCTAGAGAAGTTAGGTTGTTAGGCATCGATTTAGTATGTGGTGCTACGGAAAAGGTTAAGTCGATTCAGGATTGACTTTGTACAGCGCAGTCTAGGCAGAAGAGTTATGAGGACCGGAAGGTTTGGGATGTAGCTTATACGATAGGAGAGAGAGATTTTCTCAAAGTTTTGCCTATGAAGGGTCTGATGCGGTTCCGGAGGAAGGGCAAGTTGAGCCCTGAGTATATTGGGCCATTTGAGATTTTAGAGAGAGTTGGGGAGGTTGCCTACAAGCTTGCATTGCCTCCTAGATTATCTACATTATATCGGGTATCCCATGTTTCCATGCTTCGGAAGTATCATGAGGAAAACTTGCGTGTTTTGGATTTCAATACGGTTCAGCTTGATAAGGATTTGGCATATGGGGAGGAGCCGATGACTATTCTAGACTGGCAGGCTCAACATTTGAGGTCTAAGAGTTTTCCTTCAGTGAAAGTGCAATGGAAAGTCCGTGATCGAGGTAGCTACGTGGGAGTTCGAGTTCGATATGCGGAATAGATACCCACACATTTTTACCAGTCTAGGTACTTTTCTATGTCCATTTGAAGACGAACGTATAATTTTGAGGTGTAGAATGTGACGATCTGATAGGTCGATTTGAGTACTAGTTCTCATTTATCTGCTTTGAAACCTCTATTAGCTTTATTTGATGTTTCTTAGTTTGTGTGTGTATTTCCCATTTATGATAAAATTTGAAGAAAAACATGGTTTTGGCTCTAAAAGTAACTTGACAATCTCGGAGGGTCCGTATCGTAATTTTGGACTTGAGAGTATGCCTGGAATTGAATTTAGAAGTCCTAACTTGATTTGATGTGTTTTGTCGAAAGCTAGTAACTTGAGGGTTCAAGGATTTTCTAGGTTTGATCGTAGGTTAAATTTATGGAAACCGGGTTCATCTTTTGGTTTCGAGACTCGGTATAGGTTCATTTTGTATTTGAAACCTTATGTAAAATTATATGCAAATCGGAGTTGGTTTGATAGGATTCGGACGCTTGGTTTTGATTCTTGAAGTACTTGAGTTTCTTTGAAAATTTTATGCATTTTGATGTCCGATTCGTAGTTCTAGGTGTTATTTTATATTTTTATCGTGCAAGTGAGTTTGTATAATGCAATTACACTTGTGTATATACTTGATTTGGAGTCCGAGGGGCTCGGCTGAGTTTCGAATGTGTTATGGATGAGTTTGGATAGTTCAAGGACTGCTAGTGCAATGCCCAGTTCTGGTGCCTAGTGAAGATCTCACATTTGCAAGGTCTAGCTCGCAATTGTGAGCCTCGCATTTGCGGACATATGTTCGTATTTGCAAGCAAGGCCGGGGATTGGGTAACCTAGGATTTGCGAAGGAATTGATCGCAATTTCTAATTGCCCAGCATCACTTTTGCGATCACTTGGTCACATTTGCGATGCAACAGTAGGGCACCTTCTCAATTGCAGAGATTTTTGTCTCAATTGCGAATATGGGATCTTCGCATTTAAGATCATTTTGTCGTAGTTGCAACATCAGGGAGTCTTAGGTAGGGTTCACATTTGTGAACTTTGTCTCGCATTTGCGAATAAGACTTTGCAATTGTGACATCCGCAGCTGGGTAAAAGAGGAGAAAATTGGGACTTAGCTCATTTTACACCATTTCTCAACCCTAAACACTCTAGTAGCGATTATTCAAGAGGATTTTCTTCCCAAGATCATTGGTAAGCAAATTTAATCTATTTTTTTTAATTATGCATTACTTTTCATGTGTTTTCAACATCTAATCAAGAATTTTTATGGTAGAAATTAGTGATTTAGGTAGAAATTAGAAATTTTGTAATATTGAGATTTAGACCCCAAATTGAGGTCAGATTTCGAAATAAATTATATAATCGGCTTCAGGGTGAATGGATAATCAAGTTTTGGTCTGAACCTCGGGTTTTGACCAAGCTAGTCTAGGGTTGACTTTTGTTGTCTTTTCAAAAATGATCATAATTGAACCTCTTTCATTAATGGGTAGTTTCAAAATCTTATTTTGAACCGTTTGATCTATAACTTGCTAGATTTAGTTTGTTTGGAGGCTTGTTCAAAAGGCAAAGTTGTGGTTGATTGTTTTCTTTGGTTGTGAAGCGAGGTAAGTTTCGTGGTTAACCTTGACTTGAGGGATTAAGACTTTTTGGCCTATTTTCTGCGTATTTTATGTGTGGGGACAACATATATGTGAGGTGCCGAGTATCTATGTGTTGTCATTGGGTTAAAGCATGCGGGTGGAAATTATTTTATTTATTATATGTTTCATTGATTATGTTTTCCATGCTTAGGTTAGATTATCACTTCTTTTAATTATTTATTTGGTATTTATTGTTTATTTCAAAGATGTCGGATATTTTGGAAGTTGTGTTTGATATTATAACATTGTAATTAAAGTAAAATTATTTCCCGCCTTGCTTTAATTATTCGAATTTGTATTGTTGTTACGTGAGGAAGAGATAAAAGCACCAAGGGTGTTGTTGTGCCTCATTTGCATTCATTATCATATATTGAGAGATTTGAGAGTAAAAGCACAAAGGGTGATGTCGTGCTGATGAGTAATAGCACGAAGGGTGATGCCATGCCATTTTATTTATGATATTACATGGTGAGGACGAGAGTAAAGCACGAAGGGTGATATTTTACCATATTCATTTCATTGCTTTAATTGATTTCCAGATTTGTGATTTACTTGGTTATAGTGTTGCTTATTTCGGAAGATGTCATTAGGTGATTTCATACATATCGTTTTTATGATATCTACCTTTTCGCATGTCCCCTCCCAGTTAATATTTTATTATTCTATTTATCATTTTGTGTTTTATATATATATATATATATATATAGTGAGAGAGAGAGAGAGAGAGAGTTTTATGTAGGTGTTTTCTCATAGCCTCATCACTACCTCGTCGATGCTAGGCTCGACACTTAAGTAGTATATTGGATCGGTTGTACTCACGCTATACTTAAGCACTTCTTGTGTAGATACCAGTGCTGATCCTAGCGGCAATTAGTAGTTTTTCTTCTCGGATTCAGCCACAGCTAGAGACTTGAGATATATATGCTCTGCTTCCGCAGCCCTGAAGTCCCCTTCTTTATCTATCCTACTATTTATCTAGATTCAAATGGTCTACTCTGTTTCAGACATTACATGTAGTACTTTAGTTGATCATGCACTTGTGACTCCGAATTCTAGGAGATGTTTAGATATCGTCATATGCATTTCATATTCTGTTTCAGACTATTTCAGGTTATCTTTATTGATGCATTATTGTGAGTTGTTAAAACTAATCAAAATAATCTAGCTAACATTGGCTTGCCTAGCAAGTAAATATTAGGCGCAATCATGGTCCCAATGGTGTGATTCGGGGTCATGACAATAATATTTCTTCTCCTACTCCTACTTTCAATAATGGTAATATTTTTTCTCCTACTCCTACTTTAGATATTTCTATACTTGTCGGCAATTGTGAATCAGTTCATATTCATTCTATTGGTTCTTCCTCATTGTCCACTTCGGCTCATGATTTTTAATTGCCATATGTCTTATGTATTCCACTTCTTCATAAAAAATTACTTTCTTTTCGCTGATTTACCAAGGATAATATCTGCTCAATTGAAATTTTCCTTGGGGTTTTATTGTGAAGGATTTGCAAACGGGGAAAATCCTCTACAAATGTGTCACGATCCAAATTCTCCCTCCGTGAATTATCATGATAGCACCTAGTCTCTACGACTAGGTAAGCCTGATATTTTGTGGAAAAGAAATAAAAAACTTAAAAATTAAAAACTACCAGAAGCAGATAATTTAAATAAAATATTTGAGATGCTGCTCGGCATATACAATAATCAACTCCTGAAATATACACCACTTTCCCAAGAACCGGAACACCATAAGTCACAAGCTTCTACGAATCTCTAACTGTTCTATACATCTGTACTAGAATAAACAAAAGGAAAGAAACAACAGAAAGGACAGAAGGGGACATCGAGGTCTGCGGACGCGGAAAATGTACCTTGAAGTCTTCGAAATGGTAGCAACTGTGCAACTAATGAGGCTGGTAGGAGGTACCTGGATCTGGACACGAAAAATAAGTGCAGGAAAGGGCATGAGTACACCACAACGGTTCCCAGTAAGTGCCAATTTTAACCTTGGTCGAGTAATGACAAGGTCAGGTCAGGGCCCTACTAGTATAGATATAATAAAAACAAGACAGAATGAAATATCAGAGTAAAATAAGACAGAAATTTAATAAGAATAAAATCATTGAAAGGTAACATCTCAGTACACAGAGATAACAACAGAAGATCTTCCGAGATACCGTTTCGTAGTTCCAAACGTAAATATATAGGGTGATCTCCCAGAATACTGTTCCGTAGTCCCTAAGTAAATATGCAAGGTAGGGAGATCTCCCGGAATACCGTTCCATAGTCCCAAAATAAATATGCAGGGGGATCTTCCGGAATACCGTTCGTAGTCCCAAAGTAAATATGCAGCTCAAACAACGGAAATAACAGTTACAGCAAGAAAACCAATAGTTTGGACTAAGTTCAAGTCAAGGGAAAGCATGAAATTCACTAAACATGTTGTACAGAGTTCAGATAAAATAATTAAGGCAAGTAGACATGCTATTCTAAGCTAACAGGATACTACACATGCTGATATAACTCATATAGGAAGAAGATAGGTTATTACTCAGTAGAAATTAGGTTTTCATAATAATTAGCCTGTGTATGTACTCGTCACCTCATGTACATGACGCTCACATATCAAAACAATACCAAATCCTAAGGGGAATTCCCCCACACAAGGTTAGGCAAGCCATTTACCTCGAACCAAGCTCAAATAAATCTGTAACAATGCTCTTTCAACGAATATCCGATTCTGAATGGCCCAAATCTAGCCAAAATCAATTACATATCATAAATATAACTACAAGAAACTAATTTAGCTAACGAAATCAAAGCTAAAGTAAGAAATTAGAAAACCACCCTAAAAATTCTCCCCGAGTCCATGTCTCGAAATCGGGTAAAGGTCACAAAATACAAACATCCATTCACTCACGAGTCCAACCATACAAGAATTACCAGAATACAAACTCAAATCACCTTCCAAAATTCGATATTTTAGTCCATGAAGTTTCTACCATTTTCCCCCAAATTTCCAACTTAAATTCCCAAATTAGAAGATGAAAATAGCAATAGATTCATGAAATATAGCACAATCTGTGCTAGAATCACTTACCCCAACAATCTTCTCGAAGAAACCTCAAAAAATTTCCTCACACCGAGCTCTCAAAGTCCCAAAATCAAAATGGGAATCAAACCCTCAAATTTCTCTTTTCTGCCCAAGTTATTCCGCATCTGCGGACCTTCCATCACACTTGCGGAATTCTTATCGCAGGTGCGGATTAAACTTAAAAACTTAGAGCCTACTTTTGCGATCAAGGGGTCGCACCTGCTTGTTGTCACCTGCGGAATCATGTCCGCTCCTACGGTCTTCTTCCTCTCCTGCGGGTGGTTGAGCGCTTCTACGGGCATCGCAGATGCGGCACCTCCTTCGCACCTGCGACCCTAGGTAGCTCCTCTCCTGTTTGCTTCTGGGCTTTCATCTCTGCCCTTGCGATCACCTGCGGTCTCCTCACCGCAGGTGTGAAAACACCAGAACTCATATAGCTTCAGCAATTGAATAAGCCCATAACTCAATCCGTTAAGCACACGAAACACACCCAAGGCCCCCGGTACCTCAACCACACATACCAAGAAGTCCCAAAATACCATATGAACTTAGTTGAGCCCTCAAATTACATCAAATAATGCTAAAAACACAAATCACCCTCCGATTCAAACTTAATAAACTCGAAAGTTAAAATTTCTACAACCGATGGCGAAACCTATCAAATCACGTCCGATTGACCCCAAATTTTGCACACAGGTCATATTCAACATTACGGACCTACTCCAACTTCTAAATTTGGATTCCGACCCCGATACAAAAATTCCACTACCGGTCAAAATCTCCAAAAATTCGACTTTCGCTATTTCAAGCCTAAATTAGCTACAAATATCCAAAACACAATCCGGAGATGACCCTAAGTCCAAAATCACCCAACGAAGATAACTGAATCGATGAAACTCCATTCCAGATTTGTCTTCACACCATTTTGACTACGATAAAAAATTCTAAGACTTAAGCCTCCGTTTAGGGACTAAGTGTCCCAAAACACTCCAAAAACTAAAATGAAACCTCCCAGAAAGTCACATAAGTAGAAAAATATACGGGGGAAGAAGTTAATAGAGGATTAAGCTATAACTCTCAAAACGGACGGCTGGGTCGTTACATCCTACCCCGTTTAAAACAATAGTTCATCCTCGAACGAGCATAGAGACATACCTGAAGTGGTGAAGAGATGAGGATAATGGCTGCGCATATCCTGCTCGGTCTCCCAAGTCGCCTCCTAGACCGTGTGACCTCTCTACTGAACCTTCACTGATGCAATGTTCTTTGACCTCAACTTTTGAACCTGCCTATCCAAAATAGCCACTGGCTCATCAACATAAGATAGATCCTTGTCCAACTAGACTGAGCTGAAATCTAACACATGAGATGGATCATCGTGCTACTTATGGAGCATAGAAACATGAACTACCGGATGAACTCCTACTAGTCTGAGAGGCAAGGCAAGCTAATAAGCAACCTCCCAAACTCACTACAACACCTCAAATGGACCAATGAACTTTGGGCTCAGCTTGCCCTTTTTTCCGTACCTCATAATGCCCTTCATAGGCAAAACCTGGAGCAAGACTCGCTCTCCAACCATTAATGCAACATCGCAAACCTTCTGATACGGATTTACTTTCCTATCTGGACTAGGCTATGCGAAGTCTATCCTGAATCATTTTAACCTTCTCCAATACATCCTGAACCAAGTCCGTACCAATAATCAGCCTCGCTCGACTCGAACCAACCTACTCGAGACCGACACCGCCTACCATATATAGTCGGTCTCATCTGAATACTGGACTGATAACTGTTGTTGTAGGCAAACTCTGCAAGTGGAAAGAACTGATCCCAAGAACCTCCAAACTCTATCACACATGTACGGAGCATATCCTCCAGAATCTGAAGCTTGGACTGTCCGTCCGTATGAGAGTGAAATATTGTGCTCAACTCTACTCCAGTACCTAACTTCTGTTGTACGACCCCCCCGAACCGTATGTAAACTTTGTACCTCGGTCAGAGATGATAGATACTGGTACACCATGAAGCCTGACAATCTCGTAGATATAAACTCAAGCCAGCTACTCGAAAGAATAAGTAGTAATCATAGGTATGAAATGAGCTGACTTATTTAGCCTATCCATAATCACCAAAACTGCATCAAACTTCCACTTAGTCCTGTGAGAATCCAACAATTAAATTCATAGTGATTCGCTCACATTTCCACTCTGTGATCTCTAACTTCTGAAGCAATCCACCTGCCCGCTGATGATCATACTTCACCTGCTGGCAATTTAGAAAGCGGGCTACATATTCCACTCTACGCCACCAATAATGCTGCATCAAGTCCTGATATGTTACATCCCGCATTTTCATACGATAAATTTTCGTCATAAATTAATCGACGTAAGTTCGGGAATAAGATTAATGTGAGATTATAAGTATTGTACTATTTTAAACAAGTGATAAGTAAATTTCCGAAGGTGAGAAGGTAAGAAAATCAAAGAAAATAAATTTCGTCGAATTTGGACATTTGGGATAAAATACGGCCTGAGCTAAAATATCCAGTTTTATGGACTAGTACCATACAACGTACCACATGACCCTGATAGTACGGTATAAAATATGTTAAAAGTGAGTAGTAATTTAAGTAAGTTGAGACAATTCTTAATTATACGGGTAATTGGTTAATTACCAGGTAACGGGACATTACCTAATTACCTAATAAGTGAATAAAAATTAATATTTCTCACCCCACCCCTACCCCTACCCCTACCGCAACCCCACGTGGCAGCCAAGAAGCCTTGGTTGGATATGACTCTTAATTCATGTATCTTTGTGTCACATATAGATGATTTTGTGGCTTAGTCAGTATTCAAATGGGGCCCACATCCAAATACTAAAAGAGACTCTCTAATTCACTATTCAATCTCTACAAAGTTAAAAAATATATTCATAAACTCATTCATATATTCAGCAACTCATTCATAAAATTAGCAATGTGATTTTGCTAAAAAAGTCCTAGAGACATTCAGTAACTCATTCATAAAATTAGCAACGTGATTTTACTACAAAAATCCTATGAGACTATGTGATGTTATAGCAATGGGATTTTGCGATTCTAAGAAGTACCGTTCAATATTTCTCAAGAATATCATACGAATTTTTTCCTACTTCGATCTGCCCTTACGTGTTTCTGCAAAAGAGAATCGGTTCATGTATGTTAAGGATATCCCTTCTTTCTTTTGGAATGATCCATATGATACAAATGAAACGAGCGAATGCATAATTTTCATAAATGACTCAATTCATATAAACACTAGAGATGCTTATGTTCTTGATTCCCCATGTGTCATATTATTCTATCATCTATTCATGGGTCTCAAAAATACGTAAGTTGGTAAAGTTTATTTCATGATATCAATCAGAGGCACAATGGTCTTATGACGTATCGAGAGATTTTATTAACGTATTTTATATGTATTTTATGCATTTATACATGCACATTGACCCATGGCTAGACGGTGTTATATACGCGTGTGTGTGTATGTGTGTATATATATGTGGGGGGGGGAGGGGGTGGGTGTGGGTGTATGGAATATGGGAAAAGTTATGGGGTTATATACGCACACCACCTGATCAGCTGGTATACGTTGATGATTTTGCTCATAGTGGTGGAGATGATATGATTGGATGCCCTCAGAGGTCTGATGATGTTATGAAATATGTACCTATGCACTACATAACATTCATATACATGACACTATAAGTATTTCCTGATTTACATAGTTATCCAAACTTACAGATTGAGTCATTTACTCTATATTTCTTCCATGTCTGTTATGTGCTTATTTATGTGCCTTACATACTCGGTACATTATTCGTATTGACGTCCCCTTTGCCTGGGGACACTACGTTTCATGTCTGCAAGTCCCGATAGACAGGTCGAGAGTCGTCCAAGTAGTCTATCAGCTCAGCGAAAGATGTTTGTGTACTTCTTCGGAGTTGCTTATTTGATCAGTATAGTTAGGATATGCATTGATTGGTATGGTGAGGATCAGTCCCGACCTTTATGATACTTACGTAGTCTTAGAGGCTTTTGGACATATGTCATGTATACGGATACTTGTATGGTCTTGTCGGCCTATGTTTTGAGTATTTAAATGATCATGTCGGTATTATAGGCTCATATGTTATATGTATAAGGTTATATCCCCTCATTCTTTACTCTGGTACATTTACATATGATAGAATGATACGAAAGATGTATTACGTTGGTACTCGGTTGAGTAAGGTACAGGGTTCCCATCACGGCCCACCGGTTTGGGTCGTGACAAAAGTGATATCAGAGCAGTTCTATCGTAGGGAATCTACAAGCCGTGTCTAGTAGAGTCTTGTTTATGGGTGTGTCATGCACCACACTTATAAGCAGGAGGCTATAAGGCATTTAAGAATGTCACTCTTTCTTCTTACTCTAGATCATGTGGTAGAGCTCAGTTGTAAGAACTCAATTTCCTAAATTCTGTCTTATTCATAATACGATGATGGTAACATCCAAAAAGACGATTGGTAAAAGATTGCATATGGCTATGAAAGAGTTGAGTTAGAGGAACTCGATTCTACATGATTCTTATGATGAGTAAATGTGAGGTTTTTAGTAGATCATATGTGTACTTAAAGGTGTAAGCTTCTTGATAAGAAGCCCTAAGGCATGAATATCGATCCACCCATGTGGTAAAAAGCAACGAGAGAATCAAAAAGTACAAGTTTTAACAAGTACAAGAAGCAAGGTGAAAAAGGGTACGAGGTACCCAGTTAGTAAGGATGAACATTATCTACAATTCGGGAAGAAAGATATAAGCATTTTAAATTACCTTCAACAGTAACAGATATATGTACAATTGGCCACACCCATCTTAGTCGTGCACTATGCGAGCAAACAGATATAGTTTAAGAGAAGGACAGGATATCAGGATCCGGCTGGGGTTAGAGTAACCCAAAATGATGGACGGATCATTTGAGTTAGTTGACATTTTCGAAGGATAGTGCAAACATGGTAATGGATATACTTGTGAGACACCTAGATGGTTCATTCTAAAATAGTACAACTAGATATGAGTGCTACAAAGATAGGTACTCAGAGCCTGGAAAGGATAAATATTATCTTAGTATGGCTCCCATCCCTAGTAGAGAGATAATGCTAGGCAACCCGAAGAGCCAGTGGATGGAGCAAAGGGGAGTTAAAAGTAAAACAATATCTTGTTGAAGTTTTCAAAATAAAGTGATAGACAGAAATGTTAGTAGGAAATAAGAAGAGATTTAATGAAGCGTTATGAGTAAGATGTGATGCATGGATAACAACGATAGAAAAAAATGATATTATTACAGAATATGTAGTCAAGTGAGGGAAAACACAAGAGGAGCCAGGCCTTGAGACAACAAAAGAGTATAGGCCATAAAAACATATAGTCATTTCTCAAAATAAGTTCGTGACTCCAACACGACTACCTACAGGAAAAGTTAGACCCCAGAATGTCGTTAATAAACACAATGACGAATGTATCAAGATAAGGCTGAAATACATTGTGCATCAAATGCATAAATGTTGCTAGGACGTTGGTCAGCCCAGTGACATCACAAGGAACTCGTAATGACCATATCGAGTTGTGAAAGCAGTCTTCAGGATATCTGGATCCCGAATTTTCAACCAATGATAGCCTGAGCGCAAGTCAATCTTGGAAAACACTTTGGAACCATGCAATTGATCAAATAGGTCATCAATATGAGGCAAAGGATGCATGTTCTTTGCTATAACTTTGTTCAATTGACGACAATCAATGCACATTCGCATAGAACCATCTTTTTTCTTCACAAACAAGAAAGGAGCACCCCAAGGTGACACACTGGGCCGAATGAAGCACTTATCAAGCAATTCTTGTAACTGTTCCTTCAACTCTTTCAACTTAGGAGGGGCCATACAATAAGGAGTAATAGATATAGGCTGAGTGCCCAACAACAAAATCAATACCAAAGTCGATATCTTTATTGAGCAGCATGCCCAAAATATTAGCTGGAAATACATCAGGGAAATCCCTCATTACTGAGATTGACTCAACTGTAGGGGTATCAATACTGATATCTATCACATAAGCTAGATAACCCTCATACCCCTTCTCAACCATTTATTGAGCTTTAAGAAATGAAATAACTTCGCTGGGAGTATAATCTAAGGCACCTCTCCATTCTAACTGAGGTAAGCCTGGCATAGCCAGCGTTACAGTCTTGGCGTGACAATCAAGAATAACATAATAGGGTGACAACTAGTCCATGCGCAAATAACATCAAAGTATACCATGATGAGCAATAATAAGTCGGCTCTGGTCTCAAAACCACTAAGAGCAATCAAACATGACCGATACACGCGGTCCATAACAAGAGAATCTCCCACGATAGGAGACACATAAATAAGGGAACTTAAAGAATCCTAAGATACGCCCAAATGCGGGACAAAATAAGATGACACATAGGAATAAGTGGAGCCTGGATTGAATAGAACCGATGCATCTCTATGATAGACCGGAACAATACCTGTAATGACAGAGTCGGAAGCAACTGCTTCTATACGAGCAGGAAAAGCATAATATCTGGTCCGGTCTCCTTCTCTATGGCGACCTCTACCTCCCCGACCTCCACCTCGGGCTGGCTGAGCAGGTGGAGTAGTAGTTGGTGATAGAATCATGGCCTGAGGAGCCTATGGAGCACGCAGTGCCTGAGAAGTCTATGGAGGTGCACCCCTCCAAAGTCTAGGGAATCCCTCACCATATGGCGAGTGTCGCCACTTTTAAAACAAGCTCTATGGGGGTGTGGATGATGTGGCTGACTTCGGGCCAGGTCTGCTAGACTAACTGTTGAAATCACCCCGTGTAGGAGGCACACTAGATACTAAAGGTGCATAATAAGGCTCATAAGGCCTAGAAGTAGTCGGGACACCACTGGCGGCTGGAAAAGCTGAATGAATGGGGAGAATCACATAGTCCCTACCATGTCGAAGTGCAGCTGGGGCATGGGCACCAGAATAATGGCCAGACTCTTAATACCTCTTATCCTCTCTCTCCTCCCTCTCTCGGGCAAGCATGCCCTCTATATTCCTAGCAATACTCACCACCTGCTGATACGAGATATCCGTCCCTGGGCCATGCTACTCCTATCGTTGGGATGGATTCCCTCAATAAACCGACAGACCCTCTCTCGAACTGCAAAAACCAAGGCCAGTGCATGTCTAGCCAAGTCATTGAACAAATTGCATACTCTGACACAGTTACAGCCCCCAAACGCCACTACCCAAACTCTCCGTGCCATGCATCTCTGTAGCTCTAAGGAACATAGTCTCTCCAAAACATATCCGAGAACTGAGTCCATGTAAGTGAATTCACCTCAGCCGGACTGTCCAACTCATAAGCATGCCACCAATGATAGGCTGCTCCTCTAAGCTGAAATACAGTGAAAGAAACCCCACTCGACACTTCTATGACCATTGTACGGAGGATACGGTGGCACTCCCCAGAAATCCTTTAGCATCCTCTGACGCTAGGCAACTGAATGTAGGAGGGTCTTACTTCTTGTACCTCTCAAGCCTACGATGCTTCTTCTCTGAAACTGCTGTCGTACCCTCGGGAAGAACTGGGCTACAGGTGGCACCAGTATAATCATTAGATTCTAATCAACTTGAACCTGTTGCTCTGAGGTGCGGGCGGCGGGAGTGTATGCCCCCCCCCCCGGCCTAAGATGTGGCTGGAGCAAGGGGAATTAACCCTGCCTGAGCTAGAGTGCCAAACATACTCCGGAACTATACAAGGGTCTCCTGAAGATCTAGTGTAGTAGTAGTGGGCATATCAGGTGCCTGCGCTCTGACATGATCCACTGGTGGCTCCTTTGTGGCAGCTCGCTCGAGTGCTCTGACTGCACCATGTGGGCGTCCTCAGTGTCTACCCCGGCCCCATCCTCTGGCAGCTCTAGCAGGGGGTGTGGGTGCCTGGTCATCTCTGGTTGCACGTGTCCTCACCATCTGCGAGAGAATAGAAGATAGAGTTTATAATTTCGAAGTCAACAATTTCGCATGACAAGGAATCAAAAGAAGTAAAAATTTTCCTAACAGTTCCATAGCCCCCCCCCCCCCGAAGATAAGTATAGACTTCTCCGTACCGATCCGCGAGACTCTAATAAACCGGCTTGTGACTCACGATACCTATGAACCTAGAGCTTGACACAAGTTGTCATGACCAAAATTCTCCCTCCGTGAATTGTCGTGATGGCACCTAGTCTCTACGACTAGGTAAGCCTAATATTTTGCGGAAAAGAAATGAGAAATTAACAACTATCAGAAACAGATAATTTAAATAAAACATTTGAGATGTCGCTCGGCATATACTATAATCAACTCCTAAAATATACACAACTTTCCCAAGACCCGGAAGAGTGTAAGTCACAAGCTTCTAAGAATCTCTAAATGTTCTATACATATGTACTAGAATAAATAAAATGTAAGCAACATCAGAATGGATAGAAGGTGACTCCGAGGTCTGCGGATGCGACAGTTGAACCTTGAAGTCTCCGAAATGGCAGCAACTGTGCAACTAAATAACGAGGCTGGTAGGAGGTACCTGGATCTGCACATGAAAAGCATGTGCAGGAAAGAGCAGCAGTATACCTCAACGGTACCCAGTAAGTGCCAAGCCTAACCTCGGTTGAGTAGTGACGAGGTCAGGTCAGGGCGCTACTGGTATAGATAATTAAAAAAAAGACAGAATGAAATATCGCAGTAAAATAATACCTAAATTTAACAAGAACTAAAACATATAAAGCTAACAACTCAATAGACAAATATAACAACAGGGGATATCTCGAGATACCGTATCATAGTCCCAAACGTAAATATACCGGGGATCCTCCGGAATACCGTTCCGTAGTCCTAAAGTAAATATGCAAGGCAGGGGGATCTCCCAAAATACCGTTTCGTAGTCCAAAGTAAATATGCGGGGGGGTCTCCTGGAATACCGTTTCGTAGTCCCAAAATAAATATGCAAATCAAATAACGGAAATAATAGTTACAGCAAGAAAACCTACAGTTTGGACTAAGTTCAAGTCAAGGGAAAGCATGAAATTCATTAACATGTTGCACAGAGTTGAGATAAAACAATTAAGGCAAGTAGATATGCTATTCTAATCCAACAGGATACTACACATACTGATATAACTCAAATAGAAAGAGGACAGGTTATTACTCGGATTTTTAGGACAATTAGCCTGTGTACATACTCGTCACATCACGTACACGGCGCTAGCTTACATATCAAAACAGTACCAAATCCTAAGGGGAGTTCCCCTACACCAGATTAGGCAAGTCACTTACCTTGAACCAAGCACAAATCAACCCGTAACAAATGTTCTTTCCACGAATATCTAACTCTGAATGGCCTAAATCTAGCAAAAATCAATTACATATCATAAATATAACTACAAGAAACTAATCTAGCTAATAAAATCAAAGGTAAAGTAAGAAATTGAAAAATCGCCCTAAAGAGTCTCCACGGGCCAACGTTTTGGAATTCAGTAAAATTACAAAATACAAATACTCATTCACTCACGAGTCTAAGCATACAATAATTACTCGAATCTGACCTCAAATCTCCTTCCAAAACTCAAAATTTTAGTTTATGAAGTTTCTACCATTTTCCCCCAAATTTTCAATTCAAATTCCTAAATCAGAAGATGAAAATAGCAATAGATTCATGAAATATAGCCCAATCCGAGTTAAAATCACTTACCCCAATAATCTTCTTGAAGAAACATCGAAACATCGCCTCATACCGAGCTCTCAAAGTCCCAAAAACGAAATGGGAATCAAACCCTCGAATTTCTCTTTTCTGCCCAGTTATTCCACATATTCGGACCTACCATCGCACATGCGCAACTGCGGAATTCCCATCGCATGTGTGGATTCCACATAAAACCTCAGAGTCTACTACTGCGATCAAGGGGTGTCACCTGCGTGTGCGCACCTGCGAAACCATGTCCGCTTATGCGGTCTTCTTCCGCTCCTGCGGGTGGTTGAGCACTTCTGTAAGCATCGTAAATACGGTACCTCCTTTGCACCTGTGACCCCAGGAATATCCTCTCCTTTTCGCTTTTGTGCTTTCATTTTCGCATTTGCGATCCCACACCTACGGTAGTCTCCCCACCGCAGATGAGAAAACACCAAAACTCAGATAGCTTCAGCAATTGCATAAGTCCAAAACTCAATCCGTTAAGCACTTGAAACACACCCGAGGCCCCCGGGACCTCAACCAAACATACCAAAAAGTGCCAAAATACCATACAAACTTAGTCGAGCCCTCACATCACTTCAAATAAAAATACGAACCACCCTCCAATTCAAACATAATAAACTTGAAACTTCAAATTTCTACAATTGATACCAAAATCTATTGAATCATGTACGATTGATTCCAAATTTTGCTCACAAATTATATTCAACATTACAGACCTATTCTAACTTTTGAAATTGGATTCCTACCGCGATATCAAAAATTTCACTACTGATCAAAATTTTTAAAATTCGACTTTCGCCATTTCAAGCCTAAATTAGCTACATATCTCTAAAACACAATCCGAACATGCCCCTAAGTCCAAAATTACCCAACATAGCTAACGAAAATCCATTCCAGAGTCGTCTTCACATCGTTTCGACTATGATAAAAAAATTCTAAGATTTAAGCCTTTATTTAGGGACTAAGTGTCCTAAAATACTGCAAAAACCAAAACGAAACCTCCCGAAAAGTCACATAAGCATAAAAATATACGGGAGGAACAGTTAATGGGGGATTGGGGCTATAACTCTCAAAATAAAACGACCGAATCGTTACAAAATACCATAATGACAGGCCTCTCTTTTAATTTTTTTTCAACGTGCTTCTTGCTTGTTGTCCTCTTCATCAGAAGCCCTAGTTGTTTCCTTGGTTCTTACATCAGTTTGGCATGCTCGTCTTGGTTATCTTGGATATGCATCCCTGCGTCACTTAGGTATAGGAATTTTATTTCATTCAATAAAACGGACCTTGGCCCTTCTTTTGTAATTCTTGTTTGACTTCTCAGCATTCTACTTTACCATTTTCTATTAGTACTTCTTCTTCAACTCATGTGTTAGAGTTGATTCACTATGATGTATGGATGTTACCTATTCTTTCAATTATTGAATTTAGATATTATGTTATTTTTATTGATAACTTTCCAGGTATTTGCGGTTTTATACACTATGAAATAAAAGTGATATTTTTCATTGCTTTCATACATTTAAAGCTCTTGTAGAAAAGTAATTTTCTACTTCTATCAAGTGTTTTTGTTCTAATAGTGGGGTGAATTCACTGGTGCACAATGTTTGATATTTCTTTGTACTAATGGTATTATTTTTCATTACTCTTATCTTCACACACTACAACAAAATGGTTTAACTGAGTACAAGCATCACCATCTTGCTGATATGGCTCGTACTCTCCTTTATTATGCCAAAGCTCCACTAAATCTTTGGGTTGAGTCTTTTCAAATAGCTATATACTTGATAAATCGGATGCCTACTCCCTTAGTCAATTATTCCTCTCCCTTTCGCCTTCTTTTTGGGATAGACCCCGACTATTCTGTTTCACGTCCATTTGGTTGCCTCTGTTATCCCAATTTGCGCCCTTATCGCATTCACAAACTAGATAATCCCTCATCTCTATGTATCTTCATGGGCTATAGTGCCAGTCACAAATATTGATGTCTCCATCTTGGTATTCAACATGTTTATACAAGTCGATCTTTTCACTTTGTCAAACATTACTTCCCTATTCCACTTCACATCTTCTTCCCTCTTTCCTTAATTTTTCTCCTCGGCTTATCATACTTCATTACCTCAGTGATCCAGCATTGTATCACCTCCTGTGGTACAATCTAGTTCTCCCTCTTATATTGTTCCTCCTCCTCCATCTACATCTCAGGTTTTTCTTGATCATTCTTCTATTTCTCCTCAAAAATATTCGGCGCTGTCTCCTTCTAGTTCCACACCATCTATACCTACAACTCCTGATCATTCTACATCAATACTCTCCACGCTTCCTACTTCACCATAGCCACCTTTTTCTCATTATATGGTTACCCGTCCAAAAGTTGGTGTTGTCAAACCCAGTCAGAAGTATGCTTTACTTACTCAGTCCTATCTGAATTACCTGTTGATTCATCTTGCTATAGCTCTGCGGTTAAGATTCTGGTTGGTGTGATATTATGGTTAATGAATTTAATGCTCTTCTAGCTAATAATACTTGGTCTCTTGTTCCTTGACCTCCAAATATCAATGTGGTTCCTTATAAATGGGTATATCGAGTTAAGAAAAAATCTTATGGATCTCTTAATCGATGTAAGGCTCGTTTAGTAGCTAAGGGATATACACAGTCTTATGGGTTGGACTATGGTGAGACATTCAGTCTGGTGGTTCGTCCTGCTACTGTTAGACTGGTTCTTTCTATTGCCTTATCACATGGAAGTCATATTTGTGAGTTTAGCGTTAAAATCACCTTTCTTAATGGTTTACTAACTGAGGCTGTTTATATGGAGAAACTACAGGGCTTTCGGGATTCTCACTATCCCCATCATGTTTGTAAGCTTCACAAGGTTCTCTATGGTCTTAAGCAAGTTCCTCGGGCTACGTTTGTCACTTTGGCCGCTTTCTCATCTCTCATAAATTTTCTAATAGTCGAGCTGATAACTCCCTATTTGTTTATAAATTTGGAGAGCGATACTTATATCTTCTCTTTTATGGTGATCGTATTATTCTTACAGGGTAAGATTCTTCTTTATTATCATAGTTTTCTAACATGCAACACATTGATTTTCTATTAATGATCTTGGATATCTTCACTTTTTCTTGGAGTCTGTGTTTCTCGTGCTTCTGCATGTCTTCATCTTTCTCAAGCTAAGTATGCCCGGGATATTCTTGATTGAGCTATGTTATTGGTTGCAAGCCAACTGCTACTCCACTATCTTCTTCTAGTTCTTTGGGCTCTTCATTTCCACTCCAGTTAGCAACTCCCTTTATTACATTTTGGTTGGTGCTTTGCAATATTAACATTAACACGTACAGATATTTCTTATGTTGATAATAGTGCCAGTCTATGCAGTCCTCTCAACAGTATTATTTTTCAGCAGTTAAACACATTTTAAGATATATTGTTGGTACATTGCATCACGGACTTTTGCTGCATCCTTTATTTGCTATCTCATTAACTTCTTACTCTGATGCTGATTGGGCTGGTTGGCCTAATACTCGGAACTCTACCTCTAGCTCTCTTTTATTATTTTGGTAATAATCTAAGCTCTTTGTATTTTAGGAAGCAACAAAATGTATCTTGTTCTACCACAGAAGCCGAATATCGCGCCCTGGCACACATTGTTGTTGATATTCTTTGGGCCCAACAATTATTGCATGATCTCTATATTTATCTTCCAGGCCCTCCTCTTGTTTTGTGCCAATATCAGTGTATTGTACCTCACTGTGAATCCTATCTACTATTCACGAACAAAGCATTTAGCTGTTGATTTCTATTTTGTTCGTGAACGGGTTGCTTCTGATTTTATTTTGGTGCGTTATTTACCAATTGATCAACAACTTGCTGATATTCTTGTGAAAGGTCTTGTTTCTCATAAATTTAGACGAGATAGCAATGACAGGAGATTGATCGGTCGGGGTCGAGTGATTCTCAGGGTTTAGGGCACCTTCTACTGCTGCGACTACCTCTCTTCTCTTCCTTTCTTTCTCCTTCCCCATTTCAGGTTTTAGAAGAGTTAGTTTCGCGCAGAGCACCTTTACTAATTTTTTCCTTTCTTTTATGACTTGTTGGCTGAATTAGCTAGCTTCAAGACGCTTATTTGAAACAAAGTACAGTCTTAGAGACAATCACCGTGTGTATCCCTGTGTCGATTGAGGGGGCCTGTTAGAATAGGATTTGTATTATATTGTTATGCTTGTATTTATTTATACTACATTAGGGAGTTGTACAATATATTTATATTTTTGTACAGAGAACAGCTTATAAGTACAATACTCTTACCCTATTTAGGGTAGGGGTGGGCATACTTTGGGCAAACCCGAAATCCAAACTGAAATATGAATTTCTTGAATTTTTTATTTGGATTTTCGGATTACGGATTGGATTTTGGATTTAATTTTTAAAATTTTTGGATTTCGGATTGAATAATGGATTTGGTACTTCGAATTTTTGGATATCCGAAAATCCAAAATTCTAATACTTTATATTTAGTCCATTATCCATATATCAATAGTAATAAGTTCAATACCCCACGCATTAAATATTATCATAATTCAACATTAATGACTAAGTTATTTTGAGAATACTTTCTATTTGGACATGGTTTTACTATTTCTACTTCTGATATGTCGTATTAACGTTTCGTTTGTATTTTTTTTCTTATTTTTTATATAATAATTTTATTGCTTTAATATTTCATTTCGATGATTGCGGTGAAAATGAAGAAATTTTCACGCAGTTTAACATGAGTACTTCATTTAGATATTCATTTCTGTAAAAAGAAGAAACATCTCAAGTTATAAGTTCAAAACTGAAAATCCAAAATATCCAAACTGATTAATCCGAAACCAAACATAAAAAATCTGATCCAATCCGAACTTATTTGGATTGGATTTGGATTGTCATTTTGTCAATCCGAAAATTAAAAATCCAAACCGAAATTTCATATGCAATCCGAACTGCCTGAACGTCCATCCCTAATTTAGGGTAAGCGCGGTATTTATACCTATTACACATATATATTATGTCGCAACAAAACTATTTTTGGTCATTACTTATATCTCTCTTCTTTCTTTTTTGTCTAATTTATTAAAATCAATAACAAAGTAAAAGAAATTGATACTCCCATTCTCTCTCTAAGTTCCAAACAAATATAATTGACCTATCGTTTTCCTAATCTTTTTCTTTTCTTTTCCTAGCAGTGTCAATTCACAAACACAGTACGTACTCATGATTAAGATTTAAGCAGTTAAAAACTTCTTATCTTTCTTTTTTCTTTTCTAATCTCATTATTAAAGGCATTTTTTATTTGGGATAAGACCCTTCAGTACGCTTGCCTTGTCACTTCGTCAATCTCTAATCAAAAAAATGAAAACCCTCTTCACTCTTATTAAGAGCCCGTTTGGACATAAGAAATCTTTTACTTTTTTTCGATTTTTATTTTTTGAATCAGCGTTTGGTCATAAAATTTTTAATTTTCACTTGAAGATGCATTTTGGATTTTTTTCAAAAATTTAAAAAATTCCAAAAAGTTTTTTAATATTTTCACTCAAATCACTCACAAAACTTCCAAAACAATCCAAAATTATATAATAATTTAAACACAACTCTAATTTTTAAATACCATTTTCACTTGAAATTTTTTTTCTTTTGGAATTTTACAATACTTATGTCCAAACATCTACTAAATATCTTATTCAATATATATATGAATGCGTGTTACTGGAAAAAAACAGGGAACAAAATTATTTTACATTCTCTTTATCCTAAAGTTAGAAGTGCAAATGAAACTGGTCCAAGTTAAGGAGAAGTAGGTCAAAATATTAATATGACACATGTTTGGAAAAATTTGAATTTTAAATATGAAAAGTGGATTTGGGATAATATGCATGAGTTACTACTATAATTTTTTTTCTCGGAAATGGATTAATCCCAAAATTGGAACCCCGAGTGGGATGTACTCCATTACTTATCAGTTTGACAAAGTAATAACAATAAAAGAGGGTGCTGGTAGTTCAAGTCTATCCTCCACAAAAAAAAAAAAAAATTAGAGATTAACGTAAATAGCTGCCCCCCCTCCCCCAAGAAAATATCAATAAATATATAATATGTGTATAATTAATATAAAATATATGTATATTAGTTAGGGTTTATAATAGTTTTGACGGGGCGGCTAAATGTGTAACTTCCCGGAGAAAAATTGAAGTGGATAGAGCAAGTAGTTTCTTGGGCCATTACTCGTTTGATGTTGGAAAAATGATATTGTATAACCACTATCAAAATAATAGCCAGAAAAATATATATTTGTATATTTTTGTATATATATATATATATATACACATTTTGTATGTTATATCAAAAGTTATACAAATTTTATACAGTTTTTCGGTTAGTAAATATAAATAACTTTTTACGCGGGCTAAAAGTGATAATACCCTTTGATGTCGTGATAAATGCTATCCAACACATTACATAATTATTTTGGAAAAAAAAAGTGTCTTAAAAAGATATACTCCTTCTATAGTATACACATTTCTAATTTGAGACGTCATAATGTAACTGAGTTATGACAATACCATGACATGCCATCGACACCGTTAATGTATTCGGGATTTTCTTAATGTTTCTTCATTTATTTTACTAGGTGTGATTTGTTGGACGTAGATTCAACCTATCTCTTTATAGTTAATCTTTCGAATTTTCAATTCGTAGTGGTACTAAATTGTTCGGTATCTCGGTGCATTTTATTGAAAATTTGAACAAAATATCACTCTATATGATTTTCAATTTACCAATTAAAATTGAATTCCAATAACATTACCATAAACCCCAATACTCGTAAACCATCCTGGACTACATTGGATTGGACTCACCGACTCAATTTATTAGTTTGATATTGGGCTTAAAGTTATGCTGGATCTGGGTTGATAAGAAACAAATGTTTGGGCCTATATAAGTTGGATCTCCATGACCCAGTTAAGTTTTGAAATTGGAAGCCTCGTACAAATGGTAAAAATTGCACGGGGCGTCCTATTTGGGCGCCCCCTTTTAACCTGTAGCCGCTTTGTCTTTTTGTTTGCATCCGTACTCACTTTTTAAAAAACTTCAGCTTCCCTTTGAGAGCTGAAGTTTCCGGATTACTAAACAAAAACTTCAGCTCTAGAGCTGAAGTTTTTATTTTATAACTGGGAAACTTCTGCTCTAGAGCTAAAGTTTTTATTTTATAACTGGAAAACTTAAGCTGGAAAACTGCTTAAGTTTTTATTTTATAACTGTAAACTTAAGCTGGAAAACTTAAGCTCTAAAGCTTAAGTTTTTATTTTATA
>MU680333.1:31690-68195 GCA_026770625.1 Nicotiana glauca | reverse complement strand
AGATATATATATATATATATATATATTGGTTACTTTATCTATATCTATATATTATTAAAAGGAGAGAAAAACCCTCTCCTTAAGCCAAGTAGCAACCCAAAAAAGTGCCAAATGGCATAATTAGTTATTTAGTTTATAATTAGTTATTGGTTATTATTTTTGAATTTATATATATATATAAAAAACGAAAATAATAAAATAATATATATATATATATATATATATATATATATATATATGTGTGTGTGTGTGTGTGTGTGTGTGTGTGTGTGTGTATATTAATTGGTTACTTTATTTGGATTAATAAATATAGATATATAATTAAATTTAAATAAAAACAAAAAATAAATATGTAAACAAAATAACTACCCATTCAAATTGGGTTGGAGTCGTTTTTAGTTGGAGTTTTTAAGTTATTTTAAAAGAAAAGACAAACAAATAGCTATAAAAAATAAAAAAAAAGAGAAGAACTACCCATTCAAATTGGGAAGTAGTTTCAAGTTTGAGTTTTAAAATAATTTAAAATATTAATGACATTAAAAACATAATGAATTACCAATTCAAATTTAGTAGTAGTTTCAAATTGGAGTTTTAAAAATTATTTTAAAATAAAAAAATGAAAATAAAGAAATTAAAAAACTTTCAGAGAAAAACATTAAATCAAGTAATATGCTAATAAATATTTCTATTAAAAATGTAATAATATTAAATATTGGATGATATAACAAAGAAAAATACATAACAAAAAATTTATTCAATGTGCTCCCTGTATAAGTTCCGACAGTTTAACAGAGATTTTATTCATTAAAATTTAGATAATATTATTAAAAACAACAGAATAAAATTTAAAACAAAAAATATTTCATCAGTAATAAATTATATGTCTTCTCATATATTACAAAAGGAAAGAGAATACTAAACAATGGCTAATATAATAAAGAAAAATTTAGAACAAAAGTTATTGTTTAATATTTTTGAATTTAAATATACATAAAAAAAAATAATAAAATAAAGTACACACACACACACACACACACACACACACACACACACACATATATATATATATATATATATATAAATAATTGGTTGCTTTATTTGAATTAATAAATATAGATATCTTATAATTAATTATAATTAAAAAACGAAAAATAAATATATAAAATAACACTTTATTTGAATTAATAAATATAGATATCTTATAATTAAATATAATTAGAAAAACAAAAAATAAATATATAAAATAACAACTACCCATTCAAATTGGTTTGAGTAGTTAAGTTGGAGTTTTTAAATTATCTTAAATTAAAAAAGCAAAAAAAAAATTTGAATTAATAAATATAGATATCTAATAATTTAATATAATAAAAAATATATATATAAAATAATAACTACCCATTCAAATTGCGTGAGAGTAGTTTTAAGTTGGAGTTTATAAATTATCTTAAAATAAAAAAGAAACAAAATAGCTATAAAAAATGAAAGAAAAGAGAAGAAAAACTACCTATTCAAATCGGGATGTAGTTTCAAGTTGGTGTTTTAAAATAATTTTAAAATAAAAAACAAAATCAAAAAATTAATAAATTAACAATTCAAATTGGGGATTAGTTTCAAGTTGGAGTTTTAAATATTTTTTAAAATAAATAAAGACAAAAATAAACTTTCAGAGAAAAATATTTAATAAAGTAATATGCTAATAAAACTTTCTATTAATAATTTAATAATATTAAATATTAGATGATATAATAAAGAAAAATACATAACAAAAAAAATTATTCAATGTGCTCCCTGTATAAGTCCCGTTAGTTTAACAGAGATTTTGTTCATTAAAATTTGGATAATATTATTAAGAACAATAGAATAATATTTAAAATAAAAAAATATTTCAACAGCAAAATCTCTATATTATTAAAAGGAGAGGAAAAAACTCTCTCCTTAAGCCAAATGGCAATCAAAAAAAGGCCACATGGCATAATTAGTTATTTGGTTTATAATTAGCTATTATTTTTAAATTTAAATATATATATATATATAAAAAACGAAAATAATAAAATAAAATAAAAAACTACCAATTAATATATATATATATATATATATATATATATATATATATATATTGGTTACCTTATTTGGATTAATAAATATAGATATCTTATAATTAAATATTAAAAAATGAAAAATAAATATATAAAAAAATAACTACCCATTCAAATCTATATCTATCTATCTATAATTAAAAGCCAAAGATAAAGGCCTCTGATTAAGCCACATGGCCGCATAAAAAATTTACACATAGCATATTCAGACATCCACCCTAAATTGGAGGAATTAAAATTCAATAACTGAAAAATTCACAAAACCGCCGCCCACCTCAAACAAACGACTGAATTTCAATTTCACTAGGTTTTATGTAAAAACAGTTGTGTTTCATATCCATTATCCCAAAAACTTCCGCCTAGCAGCAAAAACTGCCGCATACCACTAGCAGCAAAACCTGCCACATACCACGATTTATTATCCAGGCAGTAAACCCACGTTTCGCACTCTGCTATCAACTGCTCATGTTATCACCACTTTATATTTCTTGCACTCTGCTATCAACTGCTCATGTTATCACCACTTTATATTTCTTCCTCAATTATACCTTCTTCAATTCTAAACTTCCTTTTACTGTCAAAATTTGAACAAAAATTATCGATTATGCAAAAGATGGCTACTCACATTGATTTCATCAAGGATATAACAATTTCGAAGATGCAATGGAAGTTGAAAGTTCGTGTTGTTCGTTTGTGGGAAGTACCGGTGTTTCAATCCAGGCAGTATATTGTCCATCGAATTGGTTTTACAAGATGAAAAGGTAGTTTACATATGTTATATGATTATTTGTTTTTGATGCATCTCCGCCGTTGTTCAGCGATTAGCTATGCCCGTCTCTGCTGAGCCTTAAATTTACTGATCTAACTTCCTTCAGCTTTGCCTGTACATTGCTATGTACTTCTTCTCCATATGCTATGTACTTCTTCTCCATATTTATATGCATTAATCATAAATATGATTTTCCTTTAACAAACTGTTGTACACATAATTTTTCCTTTACTCTGCAGCAAAATTTTTTGCGTAAGATGCAATGGAATTTAAATACATCTCATTCAAACGATCCTATCTTCTGAATTGTATACCATCTGAATATTCTAATTAAGACGAAAAGCTATTTTAAATATGTTTTACCTTGCTAATTCGCTTTCTTTTTCGTTATTGTTATATGCTTCAACCTACAGTTGTTTTGCTGCTCCCTTATATGATTATTTGTTTTTGATGCATCTCCGCCGTTGTTCATTGGGTTGCTATACCCGTCTCTGCTCAGCCTTAAATTTATTGTTCTAAGTTCCTTCAGCTATGCCTGTAAATTGCTATGTACTTCTTCTCGATATGCTATGTATTTCTTCTCGATATTTATATGCATTAACCATAAATATGCTACATTTGTAATTGGTACGTGTAATTGTTTAACAACCTGTCGTATGCATGATTTTTGCTGCACTCTGCAGCAAAGTATATCCACTAATGCTATACCAGTTGCCATTTCAGAAACCAATTCATCGTCTATAGTGAAAATTGAATTTACATGATAACATTTATGCTTTGTGATGAAAACCGATCGTATACTAATCGCTAAACCATGAAAACGCAGAGAAAGATTAGCCCATGCAACCTCACTTTGATCTTTGACATTAATAGGTACGTACAGAAAACCTTGAGCTAGCATCAGGAACAAGTAGAAAGGTACACCAGCAGACTTACCCATAGGCAATTGCACCAGCAGTACATAGCAGAATAAGAAATTATATTCCGTGACACTGTTAATTGAAACGAAGATTAAAACAAAATCAGAATAATTATCATTTGAATGCAGCACGGTAACCTGCTAATATATTAGATCCGTCAATGATATAAACAAATGCAAAAGAGCCACTAAGGAGCACATGTTCAACTTGAAATAATATGTCGGTTCCGATCAAAGCTACTAACCTGCTAATATATCAGATCCCTCAATTATATAAACAAATGCAAAAGAGTGAGTAAGTACCACATGTTCTATTTGAAATAATATGTCCGTTTAGATCAAAGCTACTAAGCAACGGCTCCGATCCGAATACAGTCCTACATATTATTAGATTTCGTCGTGAACTCTGCTCCAAATAGGGAATTTTTTCTGCTTTATTATTACTTATTATTTGCTTCAGTTCTACTATTTAACACTACAGCTAATTTATATTACTTTTAATCATATATTTTTTTAACGACCTCCACTGTAATGTTATTTTTTTGTACGGCGATTGGATAAGTGCTACAATTGGCAAGTCAGTTTTGCATCTTTTCAAAACACAAATTACTGAACTTGGATTATATCATATGGCAAACTTTATCGTTTGTCATAATAAGGAGAAGTTCAACAGCACGAAACATATATTGAGGCTAACGTTTACTCAACGAACAACAGTGATTGAAACAACTGATTCACTTTTCCCAATGAATATCTTTGATTTGCGACCATATGATGAATTGATAAATAAGATAGATGTGAACGAGACTGAATTATTTGGTAAATATTACTTTTAATCGACATTTCTATTTATAACCTTTTTACTATATATTTTTACAATTTTTGTTTTTTCTAGATGTTATCGGAGAAATTGTCAATTTCAGTGAGGTCCACACGCAAACCCAAGGTGGAAATTGTAGAAAGTTTATGGATATTGAACTTGAAGATGACGAGTAAGAATAAACATTCATCTACAAATTGAAGCTTTATTTGAGAATTACATATGCTAAAATGATATTTATATTCCTATTTTACAGGAGGAAGAAGTTGTCTGCAACATTTTGGGGCGAGTTTGTTGATGAAATTGTACCTCATCTGATAAGTTCTAACAACGAACCTATTATCGTTGTTATGCAGCTTATAAAGGCTCACAAATTTCAAGGTAAAATACAATTACTCAATTTTACATTACTTAGGAAAAGTTATTCATTACATCTTACAAGACCATTCTTTTGTAGATTCATATTCTGTGCGCAATACTTGGAATGCATCAAAGCTGTGGATTAATCCAAATTTTCCTCAATCAGAGGATTTTAAAACACGGTTCAAAATAGATACATATATTTATTTACATATATTACATTTTAATGCTTATATATTGAACACAAAATTTCCAACTATACATGTAACTGTTCAACTCATTATCACATATAGATTACTTACTGTTCGGGATAATAACTCCGAGAGGCTTACTCAAACCATCTCTCAACAAAGTTACTCTGTATCGGATGAGTTGGAGAAGGGCAGTGTTCAAGTTAAAACAATTGGCCAATTAGTCGAGTCCATGCAAGTGAGTAAACTAAATTCCGTAGTATTAATTTAACTCGCGTTTCATGTTTAAATTGAAAAAATGCACAGGTTTATTTGTTTTATTTTTGAGTTTTAAAAGTTATTCAGGTTTTACCATATGTTAGTTATTACAATATATTTAACTTTTCTTTGTGTTTGCTCATTTCGAAGCTGAATAATTACAATATTACTTTTACATTATTTATTGAATATTCTCATACACCCTATTCTCTATGTATTTTGATTACATTTGTGTAATCAATATATTCAACAATTCTAACATAGATTTATTCAACAGGAAGGTCCATGTTGGATTGTCGCAAGTATAGAAAATTTAGAACTTGGAAAAGGATGGTCGTATGTCAGCTGCAAGAAGTGTCAAAAGAAGGTTGATAAAGTAGGAAACATGTATCAATGCCCAAACAACAAATGTAAACGTGAAGATTACTCAGCAATTATTAGGTAAACGCAACAACTATATTTCTCATCAAAACCTTGCCGTTATATCTCAAATAAACTATGTGTTTAGGTACAAGCTTCAAGTTAGGGTACTGGATACTACTGGATCTGTTTTCATACTGTTGTGGGACCGTGAAACCATGTTTCTCATAGGAAAATCCGCAAAAGAATTGAAGGAAGGGTTTCTTGAGGTATATCAAATAATTACATTAGTATTTACTATTTCGAAAATTCTAACTCAACATTTTATTATAGAATACTTGCGCTTTTGATAAGTATCCCTATCCAGTGGAGCTGAACAATATTCTCCAAAGAAAATTCATGTTTAAGGTTATTGTCAAGAGAGAGAACATTCATCTGCAAAATGAAGTGTATAGTGTTGTTAAACTTACGGATGAGGAGCAACTGATTAACAAATACAGTCTTCAACAACCTCCGGATGACTTAACTGTACGCTAGATTTTTTTATAAACTACAATACATAGTTAAACTGCAACTTTCCTTTACATTAACAATTTAAATCATTATATCAATCTCATTTATTTATTAATTTTTTATAGGAACCTGAATTCACTAATAATCAAGTGTTGGACGGAGCGAAGGAATGCGAGGTACATACATAACTAAATTGTCCTTTACCAATAAAACTACTTACATATCTTTAATGATTTCTTTGATAATAAATTTTCAGATTTGTCGTTGTTTTTAATAACTTTAAATGATGTTTTTACTTTATTTTTTCAATACAAATGTATGAACATAGTATTAACATTTTTTATATTTTATTTTACATATGCAGGATTCCACTGAAGAAAAATGAAATACTTGATAATGCACATACACCTGCGAAGATAGGTATAAGTAATGCGGCAACAATGGTTGAAGAAGATCCGAAGGCACAATTGTCAGGAAATAAATTGAAGAGAGTATTTAAGAAGAAGAAAACAGCATAAGTTATTTGGGAATTTTACATTTTCTTAAATTTAGAACTGTTTTATTAGTTAATTTACAATATTAGTAGTAGTAGTAATACTTATGAACAGTACATTTGAATCACTGGATCTTTATTATTCTGTTAAAGTTTGCAATTTTACTTCATTTGGGGATTTCAGTTGAAATCAAATTTAAACATCTGAAGTTACTTTATTTCGGCTGATTTTGTTGTCTTGAAGCATCGTCCTTTTTAGATTACATCTGTTCTTCAGGTTTTAGAGTTCCACAGCCGAGGTGACAGTCAGTTGCATCAACAGTAATTACAACTGACACATGAAAAAACCAACCTCGGCTGCATGTCCTTATGTTGATATATTTCTTGGACACAGTTACACGTTCTGGAATCCCATATGTGCGCCATCCATATTTCTTATCGAGGTGAATCATTGGACATTTCTTCTCCAGTTAAACTATTCAGTTTTAGTTAATGTGGAGATTTCACTTTATACCATTTTTAAACTGCTCATGTTTATTTGGTTTGTATGATTTTGTTGTTCTAAAGCATCGTCCCTGTTAGCAACCATCTGTTATCCAAGTTCTACACTTCCCTAAGCCAGGTAACTCTGAGTTTCATCAAGTAAATATGGAACTGACATATGGAAAAAAAAAACTTCAACTTCATATCCTTTAGACCTGAACCATAGTCACTTGCTTTTTCACGCCTTGAAACTCAAGCTCAAGAATGGTATCCTGCAAGCATAGTTGGAAGAGAGAACAATGAAGTCCCCTGATATAACAGTCAATACATTGCTTGCAAAATCTTCTCTTTTCCTTATTTGATCTCCTCTGATATAGAAAAAGATGGTCCTATGGCAATCTTATCATATTTCTTTCTTTGATAAATATTATATAACTTTCTTTTTAACAACGGAATAAACATCTTAACTACATGTTCTTACAAGCTATAAATCTTAACCATTAAAACAATGTAACATGAATAGCACTGAGTCACCTAACAGAATAGACCTTTTAACCTCATTACTACCAAAAGCTGATGAATCTGATGACGTCATTAATTCAGAGAGAATGAGCATCTAAATTGTTGTGCTTAAGAAATCAAAGTGTTAACGGTTGTGAATACCACTAGAGTAACTGAGCTAAGACATGCTTATAGAAGTAGCTCTGAGCAGTCCAGTTGGAAGAATGATCAGGTGAATCAATGCACTATAGAAATTTGGAAGTTCATACTGGAACCAGGTTGAGGATTCAAAAATTAAGATAATGTCCATTAAAGAGTTTGGAAAAATCCGACATGATACAGTTCCAATGAAGAGAAAACAGGAAGACGAGAAAAAATTGAGACAAATATTCAGAATGCCTGTCTCGGACTTCTTAAACAGGTCACTTTGTGAAACATTTAACATGTATCAATTGTTTAAGCCTCTTCATTTTGTTTTAAAGCAGTGTTCCCTTGGACCTAAAAAATGTTCACCATACCAGTTACGGGTTTTTTTTCCCAACATAACAGTAAAGAGTTTGCACAGCAAAAAATGTCCTATGGAAACTACCACAACCAAACGAGACCAGAAGATCTTTTGTGATATGTAAATGAGACCAAAAGATTATCTACATAGAACCTTACACAATCTTACAATCAACTACCATAATTACCTAATATGACCGCCAGAAATTAAGTTTACCAGTACATAAACTGCAAACAGCATGTCATAGCAAAGACATTAAACTACTTCATATCTATAAATCAGCATCAAAATGAGAGTAAAACAGCGTGTGTAGTCTAAAAGGTACAAACATTACCATCAGACATCATTCAAGGTTACATTTACAGGCTGTAACACCTCAACAGGTACAGATAAACATTAAAGGCACTTTAAAAATGGAAAAAGGGAAAAGAAAAACTTCGAAGGCATATGAAACTAAAAAGGCAGATTGCCAGCTGCGTATGCAAGATTCCACCAGGCTGGCGAATACAGTTTCACCCCTTCCTAAGGTCCTTTTTAAGCTTTATTATCTGACTTCCACCAGGCAACTACTCAAAATACACTTAGAGCAATGTCACAAGCAATTCAAAATATCCAGAAAGTGTGGAAACATCTCAAGAAAGAAACTATACATAAGCAACTTCTACACATGATATATCATATCACGTACATGTTGGTGGTAACTTAATAGTTCATTATCCGAATTTGTCAAAATATTCACGTTAAGTATTTCTTCGACAATATTCACAGAAATGTCAATTGTTGAGACGGAAAAAAAAAAGAAATCTTTTCTGGGGGATAATTCACCTACTATATCAAGTGGTAATGCACCTGTTCTAACAAGAATTAGCAACACTCTCTTCTCTTTCACTAAAAGCTCTCCGAAATTTTTTCAAGAGATCAATGGCACAAAGTTTAAACAGCAAGGAAGCACCAGATATCTTCAATGAACTAGCAAGCAACAAAGACAAGAACATCGTACAAGTTACATACCTATCATATTCAATATTTTCAGTTGGGCACACTACAAGACCATTTGCACTTTCGAAAGCCAACAGATATACTATACCAACCTGTTAAGTATGAGGTTGTTAAATGCAATTCCAGAAGAGAAATGAAAATGGACATAAATAGGATATCTAAGACAGTGTAAGGAACTGACTACAATAAGAAAAGAACAAAGATGCAAATCAGATCTCTTAAAAGAGAAGAATGACCACTGAGATCTCTTTTCCTCAAGGATGCAACAGCGGGAAAAAAAGGCCTTAGAGGTGTCGACAAATAACTTCAACAGATCACAAGAACTTTGCTAAATATGCAAAATAGAAACTACATTTCTTGATCACCTAACTCAAATTCAAAGGTGCCGATGGGAAAAAACAACTTACAGCTGCAGAAGAGGTGAGACAAGAAAAAACCATGGATATTGGTAATAAAAAAATTAAAACTTATCTATTTTACTACTGTGCTTAACCTCTATATTTGAAGCATTTAAAAGTATTACTATTTTTTCCACCAGTTTATAACTAACAATAATTAGACGATTAACAAAAAAAACTGGTAAGTATATTTTATAGATCACAACTGTAATTATTGTTACCGAGTACTAATATTCTGTGATTTAATTTAATTGTATAATTAATTTCAAAATTTTTAATGCTTTAAAAAGTTACCATTTAAATTAGTTTCCTTGGTAAACCGTTAGCCATTAAAAAGCCTATTTTAACGCCTCTGTTTCCTCTATTGCAGTTATAAATCGAAATTTACAACTTCTCATCAACCCTACATCACTTTGAAGAGAATTTCACATGGAGGAAGAAAAGAAACTCGCTAGACATAATCGGATCAACATACGGAAGCAAAAACGCCAGAAAAACTTTTCTGCTGATAATGGTAAGCAACCATATGCTGTATTTTCACGATTTCCATAACTGCTTCTTCAACAATCTGTGTTTATTCTTTCAAAGATGACATATCTCATAACTACTAATCTTTCGTCTATGGTTTTCGTTCGATAACTGTTTCTCATTACCATTAAAATCTTCACCATCAGATAAATATGACATTGTGCGCATCGCATTGTATATTACCTTTACTGCTTAGTATAGTTATCTATCATAAACCTTCATTGCTTCAATCGTATTATCAGTTTGTTTATGCGATCAAAAAAATATGCCAATCCTTCATGTAATATTAAATTTTGTAATAAGTCTTAAGTAGTATTATGTTAAATATGCTTTTCCTTTACCTAATTTCCTTTATGTCACAGAAAAGTCCTCTCACTAATTTAAAGCAGAAATTGTACGCATCACGTTCTATATTATTTTTAAAATTTGTTGATGAGATTTAAAAATATATTATGAAATAGTAAATTATGAATTTTTAGTGTCCACATCCATTTTACCTTATTTTTCCTTATAATCTGTGTTTGTACATTCCTTTACTACCCAAAGTTGGTCTAACGTCATAAATATTACACTTATTACAAATTTGTTAAACTTACATAAGTTGTATGATTTATGGTTTACAGAGTTTATTTGTCCTGTTACTATCACAGGAGATGGATTTGGAAAAGAAAAGGCAACACAACCTTTAACAGAGATAACAAACCGTCAACATTTCACACGATTCAATTTTAAAGCTTTAGAGAGATGTCCACACGCTTCATCGTCTCAATCTCAATCATAATATCCAAATTTACGCCGCCATCGACTTTCTGAATTTGATGTGTCAACTTCAAATCAGGAGACAGATTTTATTCTACCTGATTTAAATGAGTTACCGCTACTGCCAGGTTGTTATTACAAATACAATTTGTAATATTACATGAATCGTTTATTTATACTAACAACATTTTATTATGATTTTTTATTAGAACTTGACGATGTCAATATTGATGGGGATGTAGAAGGTATGTTCTTCAAAAAAATTATTGTCCTATTAATTTACACAAATAATGACATTTTATACTCATATTTGAATTAATGGTGTCAAGATTAATTAATTACCGTAATAATACGTGGAAAAAATTGCAGAAATTAATGATTCAACTGAAGATGAACAAGACTATGAAGGTATGTGTACTTAACCCAAACAATGATTCACTTATGTCCCTCTTTTCCATTTTCATATCTAATATATTCTGATTTTAATACTATTTAGATACTGATTTTGGATACGAAAATAATGACAATCGAGGTATGCATATTTATTTTACAAATATGTATATACAATAACTAATTTAACCATACCTTTAAGTTAATCTTACATTTGCTTATTTTCTTCTTAGAGTATTGGGATATAGGCGATCCTACATATGAATGTGAACATTGTGGTGCTTACTTCTGGTACGAAGAAAGAATCAACAAGAAAATCAAACCAAAAAAACCAGAGTTCTCTTTGTGTTGTAATCATGGAAAGATAGTCCTACCAAAGCCAAAAGAACCTCCCCCAGTTTTAAATCAATTATTATTCGGATCAGGTAACAATAAAATGTACCTTTACCATACTTCAATACTATCTTTAAATATATGAATAAATTATTATTCACAATCAAATAATGTTATATAGGTCCAAAAAGTAAGCATTTCAGAGATAATATTAGAAGTTATAACTCAATGTTTTCATTGACCTCAATGGGAGGAAAAGTTGATGCTTCTGTCAACCAAACAAAGGGCCCAAGAACATTCAAATTATCTGGACAAAACTATCATTAAATTGGGAGTTTATTGCCACCAGAAGGATCCACTCCCAAATTTGCCCAATTATATATATACGACACAGAAAACGAGGTTCAGAATAGAATGCATGCACTTGGGTTAGTATTTAATTATTACAAATTTATATATCCATAAACAATCTAACAAATACATACGTTACAACAAATTTATCAAAACATATGTTTATGCAGTCGGGGTGATACAATAAACCAACTTCATGCTGAAATTGTTCAAGATCTTAAACAAATGCTCGATGAGAAGAATGTTTTGACAAAGTCATTTAGATGGTGAGAGACAAATTTCAGGAAGATAGTCAGTCCAATGTTAGACTAAGATTGATAGGAAAACGTAACTATGATGGAAGAAGATACAACTTACCAACAATTTTAGAGGTTGCTGCTTTGATAGTCGGAGATTTTGATGTATCTAGATATGACCGAGACATCATCGTTGAAACACAGTCTGGACATCTACAAAGGATAAATGAGTTGAATGCTGCCTATTTAGGTCTTCAGTACCCTTTATTGTTTCCATTAGGTGAAGATGGTTATAGGGAAGACATTCCTTTAAATGGAAATGATGAATCAAGTGGAGGAAGAAATTTTGTTAGCATGCGTGAATAATACATATGAAGAAGCACGAGAATTAACTTATGCAGAATTTCCTCTTAAGTTTGTGTGGAATAAAAAACAAAAAAAATGGAAAAAGAGAAGAAATTCTGCATTTTCAATAGGGAGAATATTCTTTGTACCCCCTGGAAGTGGAGAGCAATATTACCTTCGAATGTTGTTGAATGTCATTAAAGGACCTAAGTGTTATGAGGATTTACGCAGAATCAACAATCAAGAACACTTAACTTTTAGAGATGCATGTTATGCACTTGGTTTATTAGATGATGACAAAGAGTACATAGATGCCATAAAGGAGGCAAGTCAATGGGAAATGCCATCATATTTAAGGCAATTATTTGGTATGTTACTATTATCCAATTCAATGTCACGGCCAGAATCTGTTTGGGATGCAACATGGATTTTATTGTCAGGTGATATTTTACATGAAGAAAGAAGAATATTGGATAATCCAGGTATACAATTCGACTTTCTTCATAATATTTTAATAATATAAAATTTTAAATATATTTTAATATTTATTTTTTCATGCAAAATTAAATGTTACTCTATTCCACAATTAGCATTTAAGCTTGCAATTGATGAGTTATAAATTATTAATATAATTTTGATCCAAACATAATCTACAGTTCCTTCCAATGAAGTAAAATAACATTAATTATGCTTTTACTATTTTTAATAAATCATTTTACTCTTATCTTTATATAACTTATGCCAACTATGTATGTCTATAATTAATTACTTAATTACATAATTTGGGTTTTTTAGAGGCTGCCATATCAAACAATGAAATAAAAAATCGTTGTCTACAAAAGTTGGAAAATGTGTTGAAAGGTTGCGGCAGAACATTATACGATTTTCCAACCATGCCAAGACCGGCTTTCAATGAAGAAGAACTTGACAACACCAATAAACTAATATGTGAAGATCTGCGTTATAATAGGTGCTCTTTATCTAAGGAACATGAACAATTATTGGTGAAATTGACAAGTGAGCAAAAATTAGTCTATGACAAAATTATTAAATCAGTTAATGAGGATAAAGGTGGATTTTTCTTTTTATATGGTCATGGAGGAACTGGGAAGACATTTATTTGGAGGACATTGCCATCTGCCATCATATGTAAAAGAGATATTGTTTTAACAGTTGCATCAAGCGGAATTGCTTCTCTTTTATTACCAGGAGATCGGACAGCTCATTCTAGATTTGCAATCCCACTCAATGCAACTGAAGATTCAACATGTAATATCAAACAAGGTACTCCTTTATCAAAATTTATTGTGAAGACAAAGTTAATTATTTGGGATGAAGCACCAATGATGCACAGATATTGTTTTGAAGCTCTAGACAGAACTCTTAGAGATATTCTTAGATTTTAACATCCATCCAATTTAGATCGTCCATTTGGAGGAAAAACTATTGTTCTTGGTGGTGACTTTAGACAAATACTTCTGGTCATTCCTAAAGGTACTAGATAAGATATTGTTACTGCTACCCTTAATTCTTCATATTTTTGGAATCATTGTGAAGTTTTAAAGCTAACAAAAAATATGAGGTTGGAAGGAAATCAAGCAGTTTCACAGCTGAATGAGCTAAGACAATTTTCTGATTGGATTTTAGCAATAGGTGATGGTACTATTGGAAATTCAATTGATGGTATCGATAAAGTTCACATCCCTGGTGATCTTATCATCAATAATTATGAGGATCCAATTTCAGCAATTGTGGAAGTACATATCCAGATTTTTTAACTCATTGCAGTGATATATCATACCTGCAAAAAAGAGGAATTCTTGCTCCCACTCTTGACATGGTTGAATCAATCAACGAATACATGGTTTCGGTAAACAATAGTCAACCAAAAAGTTTTTTAGTTCCGATGCAATTTGCATGTCAGACGACGCTTGTACAGGTTTGGAATACGTACATACACCTGAATTTCTAAACACTATTAAGTGTTCCGGAATTTCAAATCATGTTATCACTTTGAAGGTTGGTGTCCCAGTGATGTTATTGAGAAATATAGACCCATCTTCAGGTCTTTGTTATGGAACAAGATTAATCATCACTAGACTGGGAGATCGAGTTATTGAAGCAAAAATTTTATCGGAAAATATGGCTGGACAAAAGGTCTTCATTCCGAGAATGTCATTAACTCCATCTGATGCAAGAATACCTTTCAAATTCCAACGAAGACAATTTCCCATTGTTGTATCGTTTGCAATGACGATAAACAAAAGTCAAGGACAATCTTTATCTCATGTTGGGTTATATCTGAAAAAACCGATCTTCACACATGGCCAGCTTTACGTTGCTCTATCACGGGTTACAAAAAGAAAGAGATTAAAGATTTTGGTTTATGACGATGATGGAGAAATATCAAATTCAGCGATAAATGTGTGTTTATAAAGAGGTTTTCCGTAATTTACTTGGAGAATGAAAGGAAACATGAATACAATTTGCAAAAATTTTTGTTCTGATGCTTCTCTCTTTTCTAAACCATATTGTAAATAAACTCCGCAAACAATAGTTCACGACTTCATTAGGTATGTTTTACTGCTATCATTATATTTTTTTATACATTGAATATTTGTTTTATAGCAAATTGATTATATTATTGCTAATAACATGTTCGTGTTCGCAGTTGATGCGGTCAAAGTTAGTAATAATCTATCATATGACGGAAACATAGTTGGAATTCAAGAATGTCATTTATCTGCCTCGACTTTGCATATAACTTCAATGTAAATGTAAGATTCTGCCTCTTATTCTTAAATTTTATTAATAATTACTTGTGAATTTCAAATTTATTATCTTCATTTATCTGTTCTTTGGTTGAAAGAACATTGTATTATCCACATAAAGCATTTCAGCACTTCTTATTATCTAAGAATACTAATTGTAATTATACCTGACAACATTCATGTCGCACAACATAAGATCCATACACCTGTAACTTTATTAAGTTCCAAATTGATGATGTACCTATGTGCAGTGTAAAGCTAGAAGCACTTTCCCTGTGATTTTTTAACTTATCCAAGACAACACTGTTTTGCAGACGCCGTGCATATGTCAGCGACAATCAATGACTCGATTCCTTTTTGAGGTTTGTAACACTCAATCTTAACTTTATCATATTTATCGTTCTAACTACACTTCAAAGTGCATAAAATTCATAATATGCACAACACATGAGTTTTACACTAATTTGGTCCATATACATACAACGACTATCATGCGTCGGTTTTTAATTCATTAAGATTTAGTAATACCACCTTCAAATTTTACAATATTTTACACGATTGGTCTTTTTGGTGTTTGTACACATTCTAATTTTTTCAACTTCAAAGGCAATGTCATGTTGAAATTTTGGTAGCAATTTCTGTAAGATTATTAGAAATGGTTACTTTTAATGGTAGTAATGCAGGTACAACTTATAATAAAGTCATGCGATTTCTTCAAATTATATTTGCACAAAAGTAATGAGATAATTAAGTGTACATGTACAGAGCCTTATGCAAATTGGAGAGGGAATGCATTAGTATGCCAATCAAGACGTCAATTGCAATGTCTCTAACAATGACGGTTGCACCGCGGGAAATTATGACAAGGTAAGTCTCTACTTCAGTTTCTTCACACTTATCTGCTGTGGAATACCCTTGAAAGACTTGTGTTACCTCGCAAACTTTTCCCCATACTATATTGCGTCTATTTTACAGTCTTACCATGCATTTAAGCAAAATATTATTTACGTTAACACATATCTTACTTCCCATACTTTAGGTTCACAAATATGATAATGTAAACAGTATTTCATAATTTCCAATTTTTGATATGAAGATATTAGCCCTCTGATGAATGGCCGCGTACACGCATACAAGGTTATAAAACTTCATCTTTTACTAAACAATGCACTCTTACGTATACATTCAATTTAACAATACCGTCTTTTCTATTACTCTTTATTTTCTTACATCTTTTCAACTGTTCGTTAATCATTCATGACGGACCAATTTTACAATTGAATTCAAATTACACATATTTAACATTTCTCTTCAACGAGTTTCACGGTCAGTGAGTGAAAAGTGCATTTACCCTGTGATATCTATCTCTGCTCATAAATCCCCATTACTATGATATCTTCACAAGTATTTTGCTGCCAACAATACATTACTTGCCAATAATTCATAATTAAAATGCTACTCCCTCAAGTCTGAAGTATAGTGACGCAATTAAAATGCAGAAATGTCCCATTCTATGTATATGACACTGCTAAGTAATGTTCAGTTACATTAATCGTTTAAGAAATTTAAAGTTTTATCACAATAACTGTCCACCTGCACAAAAAATTGGAAAATCATGCACCAAATTTGTACATGAGGAGGTACAGATGAAGTACATTTCATATTATATTACAGAAGCAGCATCATAATGTATTGCCAAACTCCTTCTATCATCAGTGTACAACCTTCAAGAAAAAACAATACACTGGTAGTTCCTTTTGATATCCTGCATCAGTTACGAAAACTAATGTCAGTCAGATCCAACAATCATGTTGGACAGAACTGTGTCTCATTTTCATTATAGAACTGAACCTCATTTTTATTTTAAAAGTTCTAGGTCGGTAATGCAGAAAATTTGTGGATCGATATTGCAAACACATCAGCTAGAACAGGTATATCTACTGCCACAAAAGTGTGCGAAAATTACTTGAATAAAAACTATACCTCATTTGTATTTTTTACAAATTGTAGTGCGATAATGAAGATAACGAGTTTATTGATATTGCAAACAGATGACAGAAGTGGTTGTATGACAGGTGCAAGCCTTTTTAATTTTTGTAATCCCATATTCTTTACTATTGTTCAGATTTGTGTTTGATCTTTCACGTTTACTGCCCGGATCTCAATAATATTACTGCGTTTCTTACATATTTCACCACTGACGTGATTGCAAGAAAGATTATTTTCACACATATAATCACCATTGCTACATTCGTAAGAATTTTACATGAATACAACCTTTGCTGATACATCATAATACTTTTAGCAATGAATGTCTTATAGCTACAACCATATAAGCAATTTGTATATATAGACTCCGAAGATATACATGAATTATTATGAAGATAACAGATTGTACGATATGCAAACGATTTACCTTGCAAATGTTGTGGTAGTAAACACACATGATGTATACGCTGTATGAGCCAAATGAAATACTGCAGTTCACTTAAAATGGCTCATTGTACTGGCAGTAGAAGTGCTTGTAGTCTGCTGAAAAAATATATGGTGCACGCATCACCAACAAATGTAAATGGCTTAACACAGCAAATGATTGCTCTGGACCTCCTGAGCTAACTAATGTAAGTAGAGGTGCTTTTATACGCTCATATACCTAAACAGAAGAATGAGTAAACGAAAATTATAACTCAGCGTTAGTTAATTATAGGATGTGTCAATGATGAAAATATTAGGATCTTAACCATAATGATGCCTTCCCAATTATTTCCTCATATCCCCAAACACAAAAATTTGGTTTTTAGTGATGTTAGCTTTCTGTATACATTAATTTAATAGTTCCTGTACTTCCATTATTATGAGATGACATTATTAAACTACTAATTGCGTGTGAGATCAACAGGCAGAAAATTCAATCCGTCTACACAGACTCTCACCCTTCATGTTCAAGCTCGATCAAAAGAGTGGCCTACTATTGTTCCCTGCAAGAAGAGTATCAATGAATATAGCAATGGGTGGACAAATGAGGTAAACATACAGAGGCATCAGTTGTTGCAGTTTGTTTTAATTTAAAGTCCATCAACTCTTAAGTCACTATAATGTTGAGTGATAGCAGAACATTTCCCTGGTACGTTATTTTTTTCTCTGAAATGATCTATCTTTCTTATATTACATATATCTATGCGCAGTCTATAACCACAATTAATTTGCAGAATCTGGTCGTCCTGCTAGAACAACACGTATGTTGGGAGACGTCTTCTACATGATAGCGACCACAAACAATGCAGTTCCTGGCCCCTATAGTTTTACAAGAGCATTTAAATGCACTAATTTCCGGAAATAATATCGAAGAAATTTATATAAAGAAGAAAACAGTATTTGATCTTCCCATATGTAACAGTTAGCGATAAAAATCATTCTGTTATAACAAATTTTACTACTTTCTTACTTATAAAGAACATTTTTGTACCATTTGATGTTTTCCATTCTACCAAACTTTGCGATTCATTACGTATTTACTTCGCCACCCCACATGATGAACTTTATTGAATAAAATTGTCGAATACAAACATATAATACTACCATTTCCCGCTGTTTAATTCCCTATTCAATATGTCGTTTTTGATTAGAAGTATACGCTATGAAAACTTTGTTGCAAACTCAGTAATCGCTTTTTAGTTTTTAACACATCATTCAGATAATACTTAATATGATACGACATATAAACCTTATGATAACAATTTCTGAACATGTAAACCTACGCAGCACTTCATTTTCACAATTATATTTAACTTACACTACAACTATACATAAAGGCATTTAAATAATAAGCTGGACGATTTTTGTATAGTTATAGTCAAATTTTAGGAATCTGTAGCCTTACCCTTTGCATTTTCCTATTTTCTCGAATCCTGTCAAATTTTTGGCAATAGTTACAATTTTTGTTTTCAGATTTTTAATAAGCAGTTGTTTCAATTACCATTTTTAACACATGTTATCCCACTACCATCAACAATCTTCATTTTTCTCCCCACTACTTCACATCTCCCCACTACTTCACATTTTACAATTTCTCAGCAGTTAACATAGCCATTATATATAGAGAACTTTAGCTTTCTTATGATTGTTCTTGTGATTCTTAAAAAACCAACTGAATGAAATAAGCTGCAGCAATGATCTACTTCTATTTCAGGTTCATTTTCTGTTACCATAAAGATCCTTCACTGTCCTAGATTTAATATATTCACATGTAGATTTTAATTGTGATCTATATTTCTTTTTCAAACTTAAGAAATTTCATGTACCGTCACTATAGTAGAGAATTTCGATTTTCATTTATCAAATTCAACTATATTTTTTAATACTCAAACACACAAACTCACCACCCCAATAATATCAGTTATGGTAAGTGTTTTTAATTTATATATATGATAGAATTCTGTACATGAATATACTATATTTTATGTGAATGGGGTAATTTATTATGTAATAATTTAATTGTGTTGTCATCTTATTAGTAAACTGAATTATATTACATTGCGGACGTAAATACTCATATAGTAATATACCATAACGTTGTGTCTGCTTTTACATTATTCATTACATGCCTACAATTGCTGTAAGTTATAAAGTTTTAACACTTCATTTTAATATTGCAAATTACACATTTTTCCTGGCTAATTATTGTCAACTCCTTTAACATTTGGAAAAAATTACTACAAACTTATTTATATTTTTTTCTTGGCGGTCCATGGTGAACCAAAAAAGCTTTATATCCTGTACACATGTTTCTCCTTCATAAAATTTAACAATTTTATTTTAACAGTTTGTATAAATCAGTTATTAGTTCCAACTAATATGCATTTCCTATATTATCGCAACGATTTGTTATAGAGATTCTTATTGTTTTATTCCTCTAATTTCAGATATGGCTAAACAAGAAGTGATTCAAATTAATGCAAGTTCGAATTACCAAATTCAACAAATGGGCCAACGTAGAAGGTTTTGCCATCGCAGCATTTATTCCTACAATAAATCAGACTCAAAGGCTGAAGTTATCGGGAAAATCCCAACATCTATACAAAATATGTTAAGAGATAAAAGGGCAAAAAGAAGGGAAAAAGATAAAAAAATTAGAGAGATTAGACCTTCATTAGACGAACAAATTAGAAAATATCAAATTACTCGAGATCATCTCATTGATTCTATAGACAAAATTAAATTATTAGATTGGGAAGCTTTACTTATTTTGGTAGACTCACTTGGGCAACCGTTAGGTACAATTTTACCTGACATTTATCACGAAGTTTGGCCAAGTGAACCATTTTGGGTTTATGTTGTTAAATTTGAAGCTGAGTGAAAAAACCGTCTGTACAACTACCTTTAAATTTATAATTTATGAAAGTTTAGTTTTTGTTTGCAACATTATCTATCATTTTATTATATTTGATTCTTAAGATTCTAACATTAAATGTAAAAGATAATGGAATAACACTACATTATTCCTTCAAATAACACAAGTTTAACAAGATAAAAATTTATCATGAATAATAAAAAATAGCCATAAAACATTACTTTACGCTCTTTAGTTCATTATATATAATTCTCCTGTATAGTAATACTTTATAATCTGTTTCGCCTAATTTGAAATCAAATTTGTATGACGACTAAATTTTGATGAAGTACTTACAAATATTAATTCTTCCAAATTATACTTGCACTATATTATACCTTTATAAATTAAAATATAAAATTAACTTAAGTTTTTTTTAATAATTCAAATTAACATAGATATTTATGTTTTTCATATACAACAATGGTTTCAGAAGAAACATACAACAATAATTTGTAAACGGCTTGATTTTCTTTGCATGGCGTATACAAATTTGAGTTGAAAGTTTTACACGACGGTCTCCTATAAAAGTTTTTATGTATATATAAATTTGCCAACGTACATTATAAACATTAATAGTATTTGGAATCACTATAATACATATTCCCATCCTTTATGCCATTTTCTTAATGTGGTTGAACGTGGATCCAATATCTTATCTTACTTCATATGATAATAAACTACATCTTACTACTATGTTGCGATGAATTTTGAGTACAATTTAAAGCTATCAACTACAACATATATTTACAATAAGCAGCAACTATTTCTCTTTAAACTCTTCTTTTCTTATAATTTATTTGCGCATCGCGCGGGTACTATACTAGTATATTATTAAAAGGAGAGGAAAAAATCCTCTCCTTAAGCCAAATGGCAACCCAAAAATGAAAAAAATAAAATAAAATAAAAAACTACCATACATACATATATATATATATATATATATATATATATATATATATATATATATATATATATATATATATATATATATAGATATATATATATTAATTATTTACTTTATTTAAATTAATAAATATAGATATCTTATAATTAAATATAATTAAAAATTGAAAAATAAATATATAAAATAATAACTACCCATTCAAATTGGGTGGGAGTGGTTTCATGTTGGATTTTTTAAATTATCTTAAAATAAAAAAGCAAAAAAAAATTGAATTGATAAATATAGATATCTTATAATTAAATATAATTAAAAAATCAAAAAATAAATATATAAAATAATCTACCCATTCAAATTGGGTGGGAGTACTTTCAAGTTGGAGTTTTTAAATTATCTTAAAATATAAAAGCAAAAAACAATAGCTATAAAAAAACGAAAGAAAGAGAAGAAAAACTACCCATTCAAATTGGGATGTAGTTTCAAGTTGGAGTTTTAAAATAATTTTAAAATAAAAAATAAAATTAAAAAATAATAAATTAATAATTTAAATTGGGAATTAGTTTCAAGTTGGAGTTTTAAAATTATTTTAAAATAAATAAAACGAAAATAAAGACATAAATAAACTTTCAGAGAAAATTATTTAATAAAGTTATATGCTAATAAAACTTTCTATTAACAATTTAATAATATTAAATATTAGATGATATAATAAAGAAAAATTCATAACAAAAAAAATTATTTAATGCGCTCACTGTATAAGTCCCGTTAGTTTAGCAGAGATTTTGTTCATTAAAATTTAGATAATATTATTAAGAATAATAGAATAATATTTAAAATTAAAAAAAGATATTTCAACAGTAATAAATTATAAATCTTCTCATATATGATAAAAAGAAAGCGAATATTAAATATTGATTAATATAATAAAAAATATATAGAATTTAATAGGATCAAACAAGCCCGATCATATTTAATTTAATTAATTTTTTTTAATACTGAACGCACATCGTGCGGGTACAACAATCTTATTAATTGTAATAAGCAAATAATTGTTGTTGCATTCTCATTAGCATTTAGAAATCATGTTTTAGGAACTCCTATGTGCATTAGACATCCTTTTATTTAGGGTGTTATACTTGTCTGGGTTGCAATTGTCAAACGTCAGATTAGCATGCTTAATCTAATAATACAAGTACGGTTAACTGTTTGTGTACCTCTTTTGAAACTAAAAAAAAGGGGGGATCAAATATGCATGTTCACCCTTTTAGATAATTAGGCAATGCATACGACGCCTAGGCAAACTTTAGGCCTAATAAGAATCGATTAATCATGTTGTTACCAGTTTAAGACTAACCAGCCTCTTTTAATTTTGAACTCTGCCGCTCCCATTTTTTCTTTGACTCTCTGAAGTTCACTATGTTTTTTTATTAAAATCCCGCTCTATCTGGAAACAATTTTGAAATTGTGCATCTATTTACTCTCATCGAGTTTCTGATTTTTTATGTTTTCAAACTACTGGGTTACCATTTTCTGCCCAGATTTTACTTGTCCCGCACCTCGCTAAGCTATTGTCACTACTTCATTTTTCAAACCATGCTTTAATGGTTCTTTTATCTTTCACTAACTCAACTGTTGTTACCTATTCCTTTTTAAAACTCCTATCTTTGAGACCTTGAATGTGTTTGAGACGTGCTAATTACGTGTTCACCTGTAGAGGGATCTATGAGCCTTTATTTATCCTTGTGTGTTCCCTTATGTGCGGTCTTATTTGTTATGTATGTCGCTTAGCCTTTTATCCTTTAAACCTAAGGGTTCATCCTAGTCCTTACCTTGTAGGAATAGTGGTTCTAAATACCCTCTAGGACTTATAGGACAGGACGGGTAATACCACGCAATAAGCATTCGTGAACAACCCACGCATTTTTAAATAACCTTTACATGGTGGGAAGGATAGAATATGGAGATGATGACCGATGCGCTAATATCTCATGTATTCCTTCTTCCGAGGAGTGATTACTGGATATTGCATTGATGTGATCCATATTAATCATAAACCTAGGGCGCTTCTCCCTTTATTTGCTTTCGCCTCTTCTTGTAAAACTATTCAAATCTTTTTCATAAATTTCTGCCCCCTCTACTTACCTTCAAAAGTTTTCAACTTATTTGCAATGTTATATGCAAGTCCCTTTATTTGAATTATATGAAGTCACAATTGTAACATGGTCGGGAACCACATTAGTGGATCTTGAGGGGTGCCTAACACCTTCCCCTCGAGATAATTTCTAGCCCTTACCCAAACTCTGGTTCTTCAAACGCAAACCCCTTTAGTGTCCTAATGCACTTTAATCATTAGGTGGTGACTCTTCAATTCTCAAAACCCAATTCCCAAAAGGGAACGAGTTGTCCTCCCAAATGTCGTGAACCCGATTTCGCCTTAGAAAAAGGGGGCGTCGACAGCATGGCGACTCTACTAGGGAATTCTTTAGGCTTTTACCATTTCATGTTACTTGTGACTTTACTGCTTCATTATTGCTTTTATTTAATGTCTATATCCTTTTTACTTCGAAACTGACTTGGCTCTTTGTTTCTTTTCTTTAATGCTTTCTTTTACCGCTTTCCTTCAATACCGTTGTAATTATGAGCAATTATTGTAATCATTATGAACGTGCCAATACGTGACAACTTGTTTCATTCTTGTAATTGCATCTTCCATATTATATTCCACTCGTGCCAAACAAAATACCATAGCAACGCTTATAATGAGTGGTTGCGCCCTTCCGATATTACACCCCCTAAATTTGGCAAAGGTGTATTTTGCGGTAAAACCAGTCGATCAGCAGTGCAGTCGATGGTTCCATGACTTTCCCTCTTGAGTTGTCCGCTCAAGTGTATCGGTCTAATACCCCATAGAAACCTTACTCTCTTCAATTACGCATGCATCACTGTCAAATCTAGTCGAGTCGGTTATGTTGTCCGCATAACAACTCTTTAAGATAACCTTGTCCAAAGTCCACCGGGTTTCCTTGAAACCCAAACGAACACCACCACATTCTGTGCATTTATTTGGAGAACTAAAAATGCTTTAATGCTAGTTATTGGTTTAAATAGTCGAGTCCGGTGGGGGTTATGGTCTTAACCCTTTTGTTTTGTAGAAAATGGAGAACAAGGTCCCCGAATTCGGTATGGTTAGTATACCCTCACTCTTGCTGACCTGGTGGAGGAATCTCCCATCAAGTGACCAAATCAATGAATGGAAAGAGAGGGTCACCAAGGCTAGCAAAAAGCTGGAGTATCTGGAATACAGTCTGCTGGAATTGGAAGGAAAAGTGAGAAAGAGAGTCACCGACTGCCAGAATGCCGAGGGAAACAAAGGAGAGAACTTGGCAAAAGTATTTCTACTGGAGAATCTACGCGAACTGGAGGATCTGATCAATGAGAACATTCAACCTGGGGAAGGTCCTTCTGGGACCAAATAGATAGGATTCTTTTCTTTTTGCTTCAAATGTAATAAGGCCAATGGCCTTAGTGACATTTTTATTTTCCGCAATTTTAGTGTTGTTTTGGGATTCGTCTTATTTTTATCAATAAAATGAGGCATTTAGCATTATAAGTTCTCCAAATTAACTTGTCGCTAGGCCTACCTCGGGCACAATGAGGCTCCCAAATTAGGACACGGTTTATATTCTTGCACTATGTGTTTAAATATCGCAACATCTTTTCTTATAATCCGCACTAACTTGTTACCTTTTTGTTTTTTCTTTTGTTTATTCCCCTCCCCAAAGGTTAGTTCGTGCACTCTGGCATGATCATCTTAAGAAGAAGGGCGCATCTCAATAACTAGACTATCAGAAACACTAGGGCCCGGAAAGCTTCGGGGTAGCAAGGTTGAACAAAACACCATGCATTACCTTTTACTTTTTTGCTAGTTGATTTCTTTCCGTATTTTCTTTAATTTCGAAAAAAGAGCTCCAATGTTCAAAACAATTATGAAATTTATCAAAGCATTTCAGTTTCTTATAAATCTCGCTCTCATTATTTTTCTATCGTTTACTTTATTTACACAGCATTACTATTACTTATCTTGATGAACCGACGATTGTGACTTGCAATGAGATAACACAACAAACGGACATAGACTCAGAAGAGGATGATATACCAGAAGAGGTCGTTAAAGAGGTTGAGGACTTTGAGAATAGGCCTAAGTCTAATTTGGATGAGACTGAGGTTATCAACTTAGGGGATACAGGGAATGTAAAAGATACGCACATCAGTGTTCATCTGTCACCATCAGAAAAGAAAGAGTACACAGAATTCCTTAGGGAATATGAGGATATATTCGCCCGGTCGTATGATGATATGACTGGTCTTAGTACATCCATTGTAGCTCACAAATTGCCAACCGATCCAACATGTCCGCCGGGAAAATAGAAGCTCAGAAAGTTCAAACCTGACATGAGTTTGAAAATCAAGAAAGAAGTTACCAAGCAAGTCAAAGACAAGGTTCTTAGGGTAGTGGAGTATCCAACATGGTTAGCCAACATTGTGCCAGTGTCGAAGAAGGATGGGAAGTTTAGAGTCTGTGTCAACTATCGGGATCTCAACCGGATCAGTCCGAAAGATGACTTTCCCTCGCCAAACATACACATCCTGATTGACAACTGCGCCAAGCACGAGTTGTAGTCATTTGTTGATTGTTTTGTTGGGTATCATCAGATATGGATGGACAAGGAAGACGCAGAGAAAATGGCTTTCATCATGCCGTGGGGGATGTATTATTACAAGATGATGCCGTTTGGATTACAGAATGTTGGGGACACCTACATGAGGGCCATGACTACTATTTTCCACGATATGATACATAAAGAGATTGAGGTATATATAGATGACGTCGTCATCAAATCCAAGAAAGCCATTGACCACATGGAAGATCTGAGGAAGTTCTTCAACAGACTGAGAAGTACAATCTGAAACTGAATCCCACCAAATGTGCATTCAGGGTTCCTGTTGGAAAACTACGTAGATTCATTGTGAGTCGTCGAGGAATAGAACTAGATCCGTCAAAGGTTAAGGCCATTCAAGAATTTCCACCGCTAAAGAACAAGAAGGACGTAATGAGTTTCCTGGGGAGACTCAACTTTATCAGTCAGTTCATAGCTCAGTCCACTGTCAGTTGTAAACCAATCTTTAAGATGTTGAAGAAGGAAGTCGTTACCAAATGGACTGATGATTGCTAGATAGCCTTCGATAGAATCAAGGAATACCTGTCAATGGCGCCAGTTTTGGTTCCGCCCGAACCAGGTAGACCTCTATTGCTCTACGTTGCAGTATTGGATGGGGAATTCGGTTGTGTTTTGGGACAACATGATGAAATGGGGAGAAAGCGGCAGGCCATCTACTATCTCAACAAGAAGTTCACCCCGTACGAGGCCTGGTATTCCCTATTGGAACGCACCTGTTGTGCTCTGACTTGGGTAGCTCAAAAGTTGAGAAATTATTTCTGTGCCTATACCACTTACCTCATATCAAGAATGGATCCGCTGAAATATATCTTTCAGCAGCCCATGCCCACTGGCAAACTAGCCAAGTGGCAAATCTTGCTGATCGAATTCGACATTGTCAACATATCTCATAAGGCAATGAAAGGACAAGCCTTGGTAGATCATCTCGCCGAGAATCCCGTGGATGGAGAATACGAGCCTTTAAAGACGTATTTTCCTAATGAAGAGGTATCTTTCATAGGAGAAGATATTGCAGAATCCTATAATGGTTGGAGAATGTTTTTCGACAGAGCAGCAAATTTCAAAGGAGTTGGCATAGGAGAAGTCCTAGTATCGGAAACTGGCTAGCATTATCCAGTATCTGGCAAACTCAGGTTCCCGTGCACCAACAACATGGCCGAATACGAAGCCTGCATCTTAGGGCTCAAGCTGGCCATTAATATAAACATTCAGGAGTTACTAGTGATCGGGGATTCAGATTTACTCATACATCAGGTCCGAGAAGAATGGGAAACCAAGAACTCCAAGATACTACCTTATATGCATCATGTACAGGGGTTGAGGAAGAGATTTACAAAGACAGATTTCCAGCATGTTCCCAGAGTCCCGAATGAGTTTGCCGACGCATTAGCTACCCTATCATCTATGATTCAGCATCCAGATAAGAACTTCATTGATCCTATCCTGGTAAAGATCTATGATCAGCCAGCTTACTGTGCTCATGTAGGGGAAGAAGCATACGGAAAACCATGGTTCCATGACATCAAGGAGTATTTAACAACAGGAGGATATCCGGAACTTGCAAATGCTACTCAGAAATGCACACTTCGGAGGTTATCCAACAACTTCTTTCACAGTGGAGGAATCTTGTACAGGAGGACTCCCAATTTGGGATTACTAAGGTGTGTCAAAGCAAAGGAGGCATCCAGGTTATTAGAAGAAGTTCATGCAGGGACCTGCGGTCCACATATGAATGGTTTTGTCTTAGTAAAGAAGATACTCCGGGGTGGATATTTTTGGATGACTATGGAAACGGACTGCATCCAGTATGTCCGAAAATGCCATCGTTGTCAAATACATACAGAAACGACAAAAGTGCCTCCAAATGAGCTTACTGCAACAAGCCCGCCATGGACGTTCGCCGCTTGGGGAATGGATATTATCGGACCTATAGAGTCTGTCGCATCAAACGCGCACAGGTTCATTCTAGTGGCAATTGATTACTTCACCAAATGGGTTGAAGCAGCATTATATAAGGCAGTGACTAAAAAGTCATGGCAGACTTTGTCTGCGGCCGCATCGTTTGCCGGTTCAGCATCCCAAAATCAATCATTACTGATAATGATTCCAATCTCAACAATGACTTGATGAAAGCAATGTGTGAAGAATTCAAGATCAAACACAAGAACTCTACAGCCTACAGACCTCAGATGAATGGAGTTGTAGAAGCGGCCAACAAGAATATCAAGAAGATACTGAGGAAGATGATAGAAAAACACAAGCAGTGGCATGAGAAGGTATCATTCGCTTTATTAGGGTACCGCACCACAATTCGCACATCAACTGGGGCAACTCCCTACATGTTGGTTTATGGTACAGAGGCAATCATTCCCGACGAGGTGGAAATTCCCTCCTTGAGGATCATACAGGAAGCAGAACTTGACGATGCAGAATAGGTAAGAAGCCGCTACGAGCAGCTAGCTCTTATAGATAGGAAGAGAATGAATGCAGTTTGCCATGGTCAATTGTATCAGAACAGAATGTCCAGAGCCTTCAACAAAAGAGTCAAGCCGAGAAAGTTTACACCGGGGCAGCTGGTGTTGAAGAAAATATTCCTGCATCAAGATGAAGCCAAAGGGAAATTCTCTCCCAAATGGCAAGGTCCGTACATGGTTCATCGGGTTCTAACCGTAGGAGCCCTCATACTTGCAGAAATAGATGGAGAAGTCTAGCCAAAGCCGATCAATTTAGATGCAGTGAAGTGATACTATGTGTAACCATTTATGATTTTTTTATGATGAAATTCGAACTACGCCTGACCTGATTCCTATTTAAGAGGGGATACGTAGGCAGCCCTATAGGTTCAGTCACAAATCAATAAAATTTTCATTTCCCCCGCCATTGGAAACTGAGGAAGAATTTTGAGGACCCTCAAAATTTTGAAGTTGATTTTCAGCCATTCATCGCACACAGCCGTCAGAAGCACTGACCCAGTAAACTGGGGCAGAATTTTGAGGAGGATCCTCAAAATTCTGGAGCGAGAGAGGTTGCAATGTCTTGAACCGCGTCGTAGTCGTCGGTTCATCTAAAAGAAAACTATTTTCAAATATATATTTACGCTATATTTTTTTACTAAATCATGCATGTCCGCTATCAAAATTGTTTTGTTTAGCAATGCTATCCCAAGGATATGCACAGTATCACCGAAATAAGAGCCGAGCAGGACAAGCGAAGCCCACAAGAGGACGAACTAACCTTCCCCTCTTTTTTTTTACAAAACTCACAATTTTTCTTTGGATGTAGGCACTCAATTCGCAAAATCATTAGACATATCTATGCACTCATACTTTTTCAGGAATACAACTCCTCAGAATCATCACATATTTGCAAGTGCTATCTGCACACGACATCCCCAACAGCCAAGACCACACAATCAGTTATCAGTTGTCATCTATCAACTAAGAGATTTCATTACTATTCGCCTTTATTTTTCCTGCATTGCATAAGGCTACCTTTATGCCTTCTGAGACTAAGCATTGTCTCCATCTGCATTTTTCCTGTATTGCATAAGGCTACCTTTCTGCCTTCCGAGACTAAGCATTGTCTCCATCAGCATTTTTCCTGCATTGCATAAGGCTACCTTTCTGCCTTCCGAGGCTAAGCATTGCCTCCATCTGCACTTTTCCTGCATTGCATAAGGCTACCTTTCTACCTTGGCTACCATTCTGCCTTCCGAGACTAAGCATTATCTCTATCTGCATTTTTCCTGCATTGCATAAGGCTACCTTTTTGCCTTCCGAGACTAAGCATTGTCTCCATCTGCATTTTTCATGCATTGCGTAAGGCTACCTTTCTGCCTTCCGAGACTAAGCACTGTCTCCATCTGCACTTTTCCTGCATTGCATAAAGCTACCTTTCTGCCTTTCGAGACTAAGCACTGTCTCTATCTGCATTTTTTTTTTGCATTGCATAAGGCTACCTTTCCACCTTTCGAGACTAAGCACTGTCTCCATCTGCATTTTTCCTGCATTGCATAAGGCTACCTTTCTGCCTTCCAAGACAAAGCATTGTCTCCATCCTGCATTTCTCTGCATTGCATAAGTCTACCTTTCTGCCTTTCAAGACTAAGCACTGTCTCTATCCAGCATTTCTCTGCATTGCATAAGGCTACCTTTCTATCTTCCGAGACTAAGCTCTGTCTCCATCCTGCACGACTGAAATATCGCCACTTTATCTTTCTTGCACGGCTGAAATATCGCCTTCTTTTATTTACATCTTGCATCGGCTGAAAGATCGCCATCTTCTGCATTTCATTGGCTGAAAGATCACCACCTTCTGCATTTCACGGGCTGAAAGATCGCCAAATTGTCCAAAAGCACCATTGTTCGGTGGTACTATTTTCATAGCCCGAGAATGCCATGTCATAGCCTGAGGACCCCACTTCTATATTTTGCATATCATCATTCAAAGGCATCATGATTCGTAGGCATCACCCTCATAGCCCGAGAACATCATTTCATAGCCTGCTAATCCTTTATCATACGCTTCATGGCCCAGGACGTCATGGTCTGAGGACACATCCTAGCCGTCCAAAGACATCACTCATGGTCCAATGGGAACTTGCATCACGTTTAAATTTATGCGCAATGTATGTTGGTATTATCATTTATAGGTACACCGGCTATCAACAACCGTCTCAGCAGGAGCGATCCCGCTCCAGTTCCCGCTGCCTATCAGACTTTAACCACCTTTCTCAATCTAAACATTGCGTCTGTTCTTTTCAAAAACCTCCATCGGCATATTCCGTCAATTGACCATGAACTACATATGGCCTAATTTCTGTGAGAACAGGGATATATAGGCAGCTCAGGAATCAAAGCTCGGTTAAAACCTTTTAAATCGTTTCTTTCGGTCAAAATTGGCCATTATATCTTTACCCGACAACTCTTTCATCCTTCTCGGGTAAAGATGGGCAGCTGTTGATATCCAATTTTTCCCTATTTATTTTTTGTACTCAAAGTACTCTCAAAATAGCATGTGTATGTATATATAAACATGCCCAAGAGTTTTGGTATTTTTTCCTAATTTTTAAGATTTTTAAAATCAATTTATTATCTATTTTAGCAGTACAAAATTCAATAATTATTCCCAGATTATCATTTTTGGTGAATAATTTATTTCCATTCTCAATATTTGCACCAAAATATAATTAAGGTAATTTTTTCATATTTTTATAAATTTGTTTGGTATTTTCTAAGCTAAATTGCATATAATTGCAATTATAGTCTATATTACGATTAACAGCATTTTACAATCATAAAATCATTTTTAGTATTTTTAGATTAATTTTTATACATTATTAATTAGTTCAATTCTTTTAATTTGTTTTTAAAATTATTTTAACTATTTTATATAAAATAAAAGGGGGAAATTGGCTATTTAACACAATGCCTATTATTATTGCAATTTTAGCCCCAATTTAACCCCACCCCATCAGATTTTAATTAAACACAATTTACCCAAGACCCAACCCAAATTCTCCCCAGCCCAATCTCTAATCTAACCCGGCCCAGCTCCGAATTAATCTTAGCCGTTGATCAAATAAGATCAACGGCCCAGATCTTTTTTCCTTAATTAAACTCTAACCTACCCCCACCCCCTTGACTCCTCACTTTTAGAGACTGGTCTCTCTCTCTCTCTCTCTATCTATCTATCTCTTCCTCTCCTCCTTCTCTCTAGAACCTTCTGGTTCTTCTTCTCCGATGGCCTTCACCATCTCTCTGACCACCTCCAGCCTCGCCTCTTTCGACCACCAGCCGCCTTGAAGCCTTATCTCACCGGTTCCCTCCATCCCTAAGACTCCAGGAGTCTTCACCATGCAAGATGGTCACTAAAGCTTTGCCTGTGTTTGTCTCCGGCCTTTCTCCGATGGGTTTTGGTCCGATGATGCTATAAACACTATTATTCCTAAAGTTTCACAGCCAGGTTTCTCTTACTTCTCTCACTGATTTCTTATGAAACCCTAATCTTGACCCAAACCTCTTAAATATCTATATTTTTGACAATTTTTAACTCACGCATTTATGTTTTGCACTACTCTCTACTCGATCTTTACGAGTGCTCAAGTTTTAAACGTTTTTGTTCCCGTTTTGAAACTAGGGTTTCTGAACCCATTTTCGAAATCACTTTATTTTCTAATTTTGAGTACTAATTCGTGATTCTCAGTACTATTTCTAAACATTTTTCTTGAGTCTGATGAAACCCTAGCTTTATATGTTTGTGTCTGTATTATTTGCTTGTTTGTGTGATCTTCTGGGTTCTTCTCTGAGTTCCGTGCTCTTTGCTTTAATTTTTTTTCTAGTGTTTCATTCCCCTACCATTCTATGTTCTTCTCTTAAGGTTTATCTGATTATTTACATGGTGATTTTATACTGATTCTTGCAAGCCTTCTTTGAGACTGTGATACTTGCCTTAAAATTATGATTTTGCGTATTTTCCTTATAGTTTGGTATTAATTTCGAATTGCTTCCTTAATTTGTGGGATACTTTCCTCGATTAATACTGATCTCCTAGGTTTTCAATCTCGTTCATTATTTTGAAAACTATTTTCCATAATTAAAGTGGTATTTTGTCTATATTTGTGCACAAATATGTTGATTGATTTGCTTTACCTATTTCCCTAATTAGAGTATCATGTACCTAGTCTTTATTGCATACTTTATGCTATTATGTTTCCTTATGTGATCATACCATGCTTTGTGATTTCTTTCCCTTTAAATAACTGCTTATTATCGTTTGACTTTGATTCCTTAATTAAAGGGGAGTCCATATACTGATTTGATTATGATTGATGTCAGTTCCTTAATTAGGGACTGCTACCTTGTTTGTTTACTCGTATTCAGTACTATAAGTACCCCCCCATTCTCTTTTGCATGAGACACCAACACATTGCATATCAGAAAAACACACACACAGCAATAGCAGTGCTCTCTCTCTTGTGTTACTTCTCGCTTTTTTGCTCTGTTTTTGCTCCCTGCTCCTGACTATTATTAGCCGGTTGTAACCCAAGGCTAATATTGTACTTATACTTGGCTCTTGCATTCTGCTGTACTCTCTTTGTTGCTGGTATGTCCTGAATAAATTCCATGTTCCAAACCAATGTGGTTATTACTACTTCAGTGTGTTCTATTCCTAATTATTTTCTACTTATGCTTCTGTTGTGCAACATGTGATTGATTCCTGGTTTGCCTGCTGAAACTTCCATGCTCATGACTACTGTTTACTTTTTATGACTATATCCTGTTACTACCTGCTGTGTGTCTAAATCCAACTATTTCAAGGTCTCTTAAAACTCTTTTGATTTTGTGAGTTTGCATGTGATACATTTGTTCCCTTTTCCCATTACCCTTGTGTACAACTCTACAACTCTCCTTTTTTTTAACTCTTTAAACTACCAACTTACCTCTCCTTCATGCACTTCACACTACTCTTAGATATTAGGTTCTACCTCCTTCGTATAAGCATTGCTTTGGGTACCTCTGAGTACTCACTGAACTTGACACACAGGGCTAGTAATACCACACTGCACCTGTTCAACATTCTGCTAAGTGTTTGGTTCCTGGTATTGGACAGGGACCAAATGGGGCCCTAGGGAGCTTTGCCGTACCCAAACCATGGCAAAGGCTGTGAAACTCGAAAGGAATGAGGTTGGAAGACTGGTCCTGATTGAAGGCTCCGTATAGAATAACTTCTTATTTTGTTCTTTATTACTGTAATTCAGCTATCATTTGTTTGTAATAATTTGTAAACGAGTGATTGGGGGTTGAATAGTGAACATGGGGGGGTTATGCATGTTTAGTTTAAGTAATGGGTAGAAAACATGCTTATAGAATTTTATTTACTTATCTACGCAATAGATAACCTGTATAGGACATGCATCTCATTCATTAGAGATCCTGTTTTAAGTTCTTTACTTTCAGCCTGTTATTATGCTCATTTTTTGTAATCATGATCAGTTAATAACAAGCAAATAACTGTTGCTGCATTCTCATTAGCATAATCATGTTTTAGGAACTCCTATGTGCATTAGACATCCTTTTATTTAGGGTGTTATACTTGTCTGGGTTGCAATTGTCAAACGCCTGATTAGCATGCTTAATCTAATAATACAAGTACGGTTAACTGTTTGTGTACCTCTTTTGAAACTAAAAAAAGGGGATCAAATATGCATGTTCACCCTTTTAGATAATTAGGCAATGCATACGACACCTAGGCAAACTTTAGGTNAATTTCTAGCCCTTACCCAAACTCTGGTTCTTCAAACGCAAACCCCTTTAGTGTCCTAATGCACTTTAATCATTAGATGGTGACTCTTCAATTCTCAAAACCCAATTCCCAAAAGGGAACGAGTTGTCCTCCCAAATGTCGTGAACCCGATGTCGCCTTAGAAAAAGGGGGCGTTGACAATACCTTTCAGCTTCATATCTAGAGGCAATTGTAATAAGTACTCGAAGTTTTTAAGTTTGAGTTAACTTGAAGTTGTCACAACAGTTAGAGGATGTGTGTTACAACGGGATTAGAGTTAGTCCTAGGTTTACAAAAGAATTTTTGTAACTGCAGTTTTTGGCTCAATGATTTTAGTGGAGAGTTTGAAAAAATCCTACTGAAAAGTAGGTCGTGGTTTTTCACCTTTTGAGTCAGGTATTTTCCAAGTCAAATACTTATGTTCTTTATTTTTCGCATTTACTATTTCTGCAATATTAGGTTAAGGAACACTTAGAAGAACTAGGCCATTTCATATTCAGTTTAATCGAAAAATTGGTCACCACAAAAATCAGCCCCCTCTTGTGTGGTATTAAAGTATAAAAAATAATATTTGTTGTGGACCGCCTATTTGCGTTGTCAGAAATATTTTCTTTAACAGTTTCTAGTAGTATGTAGGGGCGGTAGATTAATTAGCTTGTAAATGCCACTTCATTGCACAATGAAAATACAGTGGTCTTGACAACTCTTTTTAAAATTAAGAATCCTCAGCACGTTAGTCATTGTGTATTTGTGTGTAGGTAGTACCCCCGTCTATAATTTGTAACATCCTATTTTGTTCGACACGTGTCATCAGAAATATAATTACTACTGAGTTGTAAAGTATGGAAACATTGTAGGGACTAGGGTCTGTAGGTTGGCAATGCATGGTGACCAAATTATTGCCTTATTTAATGTCTTTGCGGTAATTATAAAGGCGTATTTGTGAACATCACATGCATGCTTATTTTTGGAAAGACCTATGATGACAAACAAAGTATATACAATATATATATATATATATATATATATATATATATATATATATATATATANCCTAGGCAAACTTTAGGTCTAATAAGAATCGATTAATCATGTTGTTACCAGTTTAAGACTAACTAGCCTCTTTTAATTTTGAACTCTGCCGCTCCCATTTTTACTTTGACTCTCTGAAGTTCACTCTGTTTTTATTAAAATCCTGCTCTATCTTGAAATAATTTTGAAATTGTGCATCTATTTACTCTCACTGAGTTTCTGGATTTTTATGTTTTCAAACTACTGGGTTACCATTCTCTGCCTAGATTTTACTTGTCCCGCACCTCGCTAAGCTACTGTCACTACTTCATTTTTCAAACCATGCTTTAATGGTTCTTTTATCTTTCACTAACTCAACTGTTGTTACCTATTCCTTTTTAAAACTCCTATCTTTGAGACCTTGAATGTGTTTGAGACGTACTAATTACGTGTTCACTTGTGGAGGGATCTGTGAGCCTTTATTTGTCCTTGTGTGTTCCCTTATGTACGGTCATATTTGTTATGTATGTCGCTTAGCCTTTTATCCTTTAAACCTAAGGGTTCGGCCTAGTCCTTACTTTCTAGGTAATAGTGGTCTTAAATATCCTCCAGGACTTATAGGACGGGATGGGTAATAGCACGGAATAAGCATTCGTGACCAATCCACGCATTTTTAAATAACCTTTATGGGGTGGGAAGGGTAGAATATGGAGATGATGACCGATGTGCTAATATATCATGTAGCCCCTCTTCCGAGGAGTAATTACTGGACATTGCATTGATGTGATCCATATTAATCAT
>MU680333.1:4543-21857 GCA_026770625.1 Nicotiana glauca | reverse complement strand
GGGGGGGGGGGGGGGGGGTTGTATTTTGTTGTATGAAGTTTTTGAAGTGAAAATGGCGGTGTTTAAATAAAGGGAGGTGATAGTAGGTAAAAGAAGAAGGTCTTTAATTCTCCCATTGTGTTGAATTGCTGGACAGAGGGTGACACACATAAATGTTAAAGAGTTAAAAACACTTGAAGTCAGAAGGTATTGAATTGACGAGCTCACTTTTTCTCTTTGGGGTTCACATGGCTTATCAGCTCTTCACATNGGGGGGGGGGGGGGGGGTGAAGAAAAAAAATTAAAAGAAAAGAGAAAAGATCTTTGGTTGATATATACTAGTAGCATTTTGCCACGACACCTTTAATATTTGCATGCTAGTAATTGTTTTCTGAGGTGACATATTATTGTTTACAGATGCAGGGTTACATGCAGATTCAAGGAAGGTAAATATTGGTATTGCATGCAGTAATAGCTATAAGAAATTGTTAAAATGTTTATGGATATCTGATTCGATTTGTTGGGAAGGTCATGATTATTGAAGTGCTTGATATTAAGGACAATTCTTGAATATTTAATCTAGATTGGTCGAAATAAATTTTATCTAATGCAAAAAACGATATTGAGATAACACAAACATACGTAGTTATTTTATAAAAAATAGACGTGACTTGCAAAGATATTTGAAGGCTCTTATTTCGTATATCTTCCTAAGAGTAAAGCTAAAATTTTCATTTCCTTACATTCAAAAAGTATCTAGGAACAGGTTTTTTAAAATAATAAAAGAATGGGTTGTAAATGATGCAGAAGAATTCTTTGCACACTTGGTTTCATAGCTGCAGCAATATAGTATGTTTACTTTAGAGGAAAGAAGTCCCAACTTCTAGTCAACGTTTATGTGATCTTGGATTCTTGTAAGAGCTGAACTTGGGCCCAAATTTTTGAATTGGGGGTCCCACTCGTATAACCCATACCAACAGTTTATCTGGGCTACCCCAACCCGTCACGGAGGAAATGTCATCAAGTAGCCACTTTTAGGACCGCTATTTAAATTTTAATGCGTTTGCAATTTATTTTGTGTTTAACCACAACTTAAAAACGTGAAAATAATATGGGCTAGTAGTTTTAGAACTGGTAATCGAAAAATAGACAGTGTTTGCAAAGTTATTAAAAATAGTCATTATTTTATGCGGAAATAAATCTGAACAAAAATACCTTAGCTGAAACACGAAAAAGTTCCAGTATAATATGTTGGACTATGAAGTTCATGTGTATAAACTTCCAAAATATTATGTTCGAACTTCCGTACATTATAAAATTTCAGCATATTATGCTGGAATTTCATATGTAAAATTTTTGAACTTCATCATATTAAGCGGGATTTTTTCGGATTTTTAAAGGTATTTTTGTTCAGATTTTATTTTTACACGAGAAAGTTGCTAAATTTTGATTACATTTGAAACTGTAACTATTTTTTAATTACATGTTGTAAATCAGGCTATTTTTTATTTTTTTCTTTTTCCCTTTAAAAACACGGGAGACGCTACTTCTTCTCGCTTCCTCAAACTTCATGGAAAAGTTTAATTTTGCTATTCAGGACACCGTATCTTGAAGTTGTTTTTAGTTAAAAACGCATAGTGTCCTGAAGTTCAGTTTTTAGTTCAAAACTTCAGGTCCTGAGATTTAGTTTTTCAGTTCAAAATATCAGGATATTATGTCTTTAAGTTTAATTATTTAGTTTTAAAATTTTAGGAGATTGTGCCCTAAGTTTAATTTCTCCAGTTCAAAACTTCACGATACTGTCAACAAGTTTAGTTTTTGAATCCAAACTTCATAATTTTCAACTTTAGTTCCTTGAAGTTCAGTTTTTTTCGATTTAATCTTTAGGATACTGTATCCAGAAATTCAGTTTCCCACTTTAAAACTTCAGGACACTATGTCCTAAAATTTTAGTGTTCCAACTCAAAACTTTATGACATCGTATACGATTAAAACCGGTCATACTCGATTATGTTGTTTGATCGAGACAATGGAACTGCATCGAGGGGTAGCCTCGTAATGAATCAGACTAAAGCACGAAGACGAGGAATCGAGTTCGAGGATAGATGTGCCTGTCGGGATCGAGGCCAACAACGACCGAGACCAAATGTACACGTGCGCACTTGACAACTTGCTCACGATCTTGCAAACTGGTACGCCAAAAGGTGTCTTTGACAGGTGAATGTGACCAGTATCTAGCAACCCTTGCAGTTGTTTCCTGAGCTCCTCTAGCTCGGGCGGTGCTATACGATATGGGGCAAATGCGGGTGACTTAGACCTTGGATCCAACTCGATCTTGTGATCCACCTCTCTCCTAGTTGGCAGGTGCTTAGGCAACTCCTCGGGCATGTCATCTTTGTTTTTCTCAAGCAACTTCTCTATGCAAGGTGGCAGTGTCTCTTGAAAACTCTTGTCTTCCTCTAGACTTGCAATGGTTGCCACGAACACCGGCTCCCGCTTCTTGATCCCCTTGATGACCTGCATAGCTGAGAGTTGTGCTTAGATCTATCTGTGTGGCATAGTCACTATATGTACCATGCAAATCCTTCTCGCTCTATAACCAAGAGATGTTGGAGATAGGGGTCGATCAAAGTATGACAATGTATAAAGAACTCCTGCCCCAGTATGATGTCAAAGATATCCATAGCAAATAAGGTAAAGTTTTTCATACCTTTCCAAGTGCCCAATTTGACACCAACTCTATTAGCTACCCCACGAGCATTTTGTACCTCGGCATTCACGGTCTTGATGCGAGAGTTGGTTGGAGCAAGCTTCAATTCTAGTCTTTTTGCGACAGCCTCAATCACGAAATTATGAGTTGCTCTAGTATGCACCATTACACGAGTAGGCTTGTTAGTGATGGTGAGATCCACGTACTGATTGTCATTCTCGGTAGGTTGGATAGCTTGCTTCATAACAACACCACATAATCTGATCATACCTAACTGTGCGGTTCCCAAACTCTCTCCTTGTGGCTGCTCCTTCCGTTCATGGACCATGGCATTGAGGCTCTTGAGGTCAGGACAATTCCTGAAGCCGTGTGGCCCTCCGCATATATAGCATCCCTTATTATCGGCCTGCGCCTTCTCCTTGGCATAGCCCTGACGGCCACTCGACTTTTTGGAATCTTGAGTCTTAGAGTATTATTGTTGTATCTCCTTGCCTTTTCTACGGTCTCCCCCACCTTTGACATAGCTAACCTTTAACTCCTTGGCTTTGCCTTTGTCGTTCTTGTCATACGTGAAATCCATCAATGATTCAGCCTCCACTATGGCTTGGTCTATATCCGCAACTTGCCGATGTTGTAATTCCTATTTAGCCCAATTTTGCAACCCGTCCATGAAGTGGAACAACAAGTCAGCATTGGTCAGGTTGGGAATTTGAAGCATAAAGGTAGTGAACTGCTTGACATAGTCACGTATGCTCCATATTTGCTTCAACTCCTTGAGCTTGCACCTTGCCTCGTACAAGACATTGTTTGGAAAGAACTGTCGCTTGAACTCGAGTTTGAACTGATCCTATGTGCTAATAGTACATAGACTTTTATCCATGTTGGCCATCTTCCTTCTCCGCCATAACATGGCGGTCTCTGAGAGATACAACACGATAGTGTTGTTCTTGGCCTCGTCGTCCCTAACTTTTCCATGCCTGAAGTAGTTCTCCAAGTGCCAATTGAAGTTTTCCACTTCTTGTGCATCACGAACACCTTTGAACACATGGGGTTTGGGAGCCTCGATCTTGGCCTCCCTCGTCACTACAACATTGCTAGATGCCTCGGTTATGCCAACATTGATATGCTCCTCGAGTGATTCTATCTTTTCCTTGATAGCATCGATAGTACTCAAAGCCTCCATGAGTCCGCACTCTAAGGCAGTGATGGTTTGCCTTAGTTCCATCTCGATCTGTGTACGTCCCTCCAAGTCATTTTGGATACTCTCAATCTTTTCAAGAGTGTGCCCCTCAAGAACGCTAGGGGTGCCTTCCATCCTCCCCAAGCGTTGGCCAAAGATCTCCACGGTGTCCATCCCTACGTTCATCTTCATCACCCACTCTTTGCCAAACGAGACGTCCTCAGGCAGGACCTTCACTTCATCCTCGCTCGCCTCAGTGGCAGATGGTTCTTGGGATGTAAGCACTTCGTTTGACACAACCTCAGTTGGAACCTCCTAGCTCTTGTTGGTGGCATTCCTCTTTTTGTTACGGCCGCTCTTGGCAGCAGCATCCTGGATGACGTTGGCTTGGGTGTTGGCAAAGTTAATTTCTCTGTCATTCACCATTCCCTTAGTTAAAACCTTTGCTCTGATACCACGTTGTCACATCCTTAGTTGTTAACTAAGTACACGTGCGGCACTTGACAACTTGCTCACGATCCTGCACAGCTTGCTCACATTTTTTTATATGCTAAGTCAGTCCTACTACACTCAAGATCGCTAAGAGAATGGTAGAAATAACACAAGAGAATTGCTAAAAGAAGCGAGAAAACTTGAATTGTTTGCTTGATGAATTACAAATAAGTGGCCCCCTTTATATGCTAGTCTCCTAGGTTATTACACAAGTCCTTACTATTTACAAAATAAGGGCTTTAGAATTATCTATAAGCCTAGAAGATTCCAAGGACTTTCCTAGCAAATCCATAAGGATCTAGGTTCTTCCTAAGGAAATATTCATACTTCTCTAGAATCTTCTCACAAATGCTAGCCTCCTTCTTATGTAAGCTTCAACATGGCATTAATATATGCCAAATGGTGCCTATGTGGCATGATGACATGGCGGGTCATCACACCAAACTTCATAATTTTCAACTTTAGTTCCCTGAAGTTCAGGTTTTTAGATTTAAACTTTAGGATACTGTATCCTGAAATTCAGTTTCCCACTTTAAAACTTCAGGACGCTATGTCCTAAAATTTTAGTGTTCCGACTAAAAAATGTAGGACATCGTATACGATTAAAATCGGGCCTACCCGATTGATCATAGGCTATAATTGCATATTTTACTCACTTATTACACTCAAATTTACTGCACTTTAATTGAGTTTGAGCTTTAAATGTTAGTATTTTGCACTAACAATGTGTTTTATGCCTTGTAGGAGTGATTCCGAGCTATATAAATGTTATGAAATGAATTCAAGTGATTTACAGCTTTGAATTCTGAGTAAAAGCCCAAGGAATTAAGCCGAGATCGTATTCGGGGATCAACGGATGATAGAGCAACAAAACGAAGAATCGAGTAGGCATATTGCGCACTATCTAGTAAAATACACATAAGATTTTTCTTAGAACTTTATTTGGGCTCCACAATATATGGTTGGAAAGATAACCCAAAGGACTACAACTTTCATGTTTTACATGTTTTCAAATTCTAAACTGAACAGGGTGAAAAATGCGGTCGAAACTGCGACCGCGGACTGAGGCAATACACTTGCCAAATACCGCGTCCGTGCCGCGACCGCGGCGTCCAGACCTGAACAAATTATCCTTTTTCGCGTAGGAGAAGGTATAATTGTTTGGGACGACCCTACTTGGTATATATACATGGAAAAATGGTATTTTGGGAGGAGGAGGCCAATATTTGACACAGATTCGACCTAAGGAGGCAGAGAAACAACAGGAGCAAAGCGGAGAATTCTTTTACGAGTTTTTCCTTCCTCTTCCTATTTTTTCGTTGTTGGTTATGACTTTTAGTATTGTAGTTTTACATACTATTATGAGTAGCTAATTTTTTATGTAGAGTTTTGATGGAACCTTTTGTAGGATAAATTCTTGTTATGTTTTTTATATAATTGAGCCGTTAGATTTCTCTACTTGTTCAACTACGTGTTTATTGTTATTGATTGAATGGTCATCGATTGACTGTGCCTATTTATTATGTGTTGCTTGAGAAAGGATACATATTTAGGTGGTTGTTGAAGAACATCACTCCTAACGTATGTGAGAAATCAAAACATCGGGTTTAAAGGTAGGTTTAGAAATAACAAAACCTTGACGTGGTCATAATGAGCAATTAGATAAAGCCAACTAGCGTAGTTCGAGAGAATATGTCTAGTAATTATTGTAGTTGCTCGAGAGAGAATTATGAACTAATTCTCCGCCTTGCTCCTACGCGAAAAAGGACAATTTCTCAGGTCTGGACGTCGCGGTCGCGGCACGGACGCAATATTTGGCAAGTGTACTGCCTCAGTCTGCGTTAGGTCCGCAATCACAGTTTGACTACGTTTTTCACCCTGTTTCGTTTAGAATTTGGAAAAATGTAAAACATGAAAGTTGTATCCCTTTGAGTTATCTTTCCAACCATATATTGTGTAGCCCAAATGGAGTTCTAAGAAAAATGTTATGTGTATTTTACTAGACAGTGCACAATATGCCTACTCGATTCTTCGTTTTGTTGCTCTATCATCCGTTGATCCCCGAATACTATCCCGGCTTAATTCCTTGGGCTTTTACTCAGACTTCAAAGCTCCAAATCACTTGAATTCATTCCATAACATTTATATAGCTCAAAATCACTTCTACAAGGCATAAAACACACGATTAGTGCAAAATAGTAACGATTATAATGCAAACTCAACTAAAGTGCAGTAAATTTGAGTGAAAAAGTGACTAAAATACGTAATTATAGCCTATAATCACCGATTATGCTATTTGATCGATACAATGGAACTGCATCGAGGGGTAGCCTCATAATGAATCAAACTAAAGCACGGAGACGAGGCATCGAGTCCGAGGATCGAGGTGCATGTCGAGATCGAGGCCAACAACGACCGAGACAAAATATGATAGACTTCGAGAAAAGCGTAGTAATGAAAAGGCGATATATCTGTGACTATCCAGAGATCATGGCGTAAATCTCAGAACAAATCAAATCAAGGGCAGTTATCTAGTTAATCATGGGATTTACTTCCATAATTAGAATTGTATCTTAAATAGGATTCCTCTACTATATAAAGGGGGCCCTAATCATATTGTACACACCTTACATACACACAAATAAAAGCAATACTTTATTCTCTCTTTAATTTACATTCTCTTGTTTATTAGCTTGTTGCATTTTAATTGTTCTTGCATAACTATCTCGAGGGTATTCAAGCTCGAGGACTCCAAACGCTAGTTTACTTTATATTATTATCAATTTCCATCACTTGTCTTTACGTTTATCAATTGGTATTAGGTGAAATCACATATACTTAAAACCACATTATAAGTTTAATTGTTATCTAATTTTTAAGGTAAACAGTTTGGGGCTCACTGTGTGGCTAAGGATAGTAGTGATTGCCTAGTATTATTCCTCATAACACACACTGCTTTTATGCATGTTCTCATAAGTGTCTTTGATTTTAAGAATCGACATTTTAAACTATCAAGCAGTACCCACTCACACAGATACCGGCCTTGGTCTTCATGGCGAAAATGAGCACATAGCCGCCCCAAGAGATGGAGTACCTCCAATCAATCCTGACATACCACAAGCTGTAGATCCAGCCGATGTCAATTCTCGCATTGGCATTCATGGAAATTTAGGCGCCGACCCTGAAAATAGCGTCCGCATAGACGCTCGTGAAGCCAATCAGAAAGCACAAAGTGGTGAAGAAGGCGGGATTAACTTTCGAATAATATTTGACATGCTACAAACTCAGCAGGCTACGATAGTGCAACTACAAAATCAGAATCGAGCACCAAGCAGAATCAGATTTGATACATCACAGGAAGTTGTTCATAGGGTCGAACATGTACATGAGAAATTGAACGATAATGGATCGGGAACTGACCCCACCATCATGAAGATGCTCGAAGAGATCACTAAATATATTGAATCGGGAGAAAAGAAAATTGAGGCTAATAATAAAAATGTAGAAATGTACAACTCACGGGTTGATCAAATACCGAGGGCACCCCCGATTCTGAAGGTTTTAGATTCTAAGAAGCTTGTATAGAAGCATTTCCCACCAAGTGCGGCTCCGAAGCCCATTCTAAAGAAGTTTCGAATGCCATAAATTTCCAAGTACAATGGAACCACTGATCCTAATGAGCATGTCACTTCTTACACATGCGCAATAAAAGGAAATGACTTAGAAGATGATGAAATTAAATATGTTTTGTTGAAAAAGTTTGGAGAGACTTTATCTAAGGGAGCAATGATATAGTACCACAATTTGCCGCCCTATTCCATCGATTCCTTTTCCATGCTTGCTGATTCATTCGTAAAGGCACACGTCGGAGCGATAAAGGTCGCAACTAGGAAGTCGGACCTCTTCAAAGTGAGACAAAAGGACAACGAAATGCTAAGGGAATTCGTATCACGGTTCCAGATGGAACACATGGACCTACCCCAGTTACCGATGATTGGGTTATCCAAGCCTTCACTCAAGGGTTGAACGAGTGGAGTTTGATAACATCACGATAACTTAAATAGAATTTGATTGAATATCCATCTTTGACCTGGGCCGATGTCCATAATCGATACCAGTCAAAGATCAGAGTGGAGGGTGATCTGTTAGGAGCCCCTTCCGGTTCCGTTTATCCAAATAGATCCGAAGGAAGGATTCAAAGAGACATCGATAGAGAGCCCCGATCAAACAAAGATCGGTACCAACCATACAATGCAGATCGTAGAAATAGTGGACTGGGACATAACCCCATTCGAAATGATTGAAGGAATGATTGAGGTCAAAACTTCCGAGGGCTCATGAGTAAGAGTGGTTTCGATAAACATGATGAGCCTAAAGAAGTGCCACGACTATTAGAGTACAAATTCAGCATCGATGCATCGGGTATTGTATAAGCCATTGGACAAATCAAGGATACTAGGTGGACCAGACCCCTACAAACCGATCCAGCTCAAAGGAACCCTAATCAAATGTGAAAATACCATGGAATCCATGGTCGCAGAACTGAATATTGCATGCAGTTAATGTAGGAGGTGGCTCGTTTATTCAATGAGGGTCACCTTCGATATTTCCTGAGTGACTAAGCTAAAAATCATTTTAGAGACAGGGATGCAAATAGGGAAAACGAATAGGAAGAACCGTAGAACGTGATCCATATGATCATTGGTGGCGTCGATATTCCTCAAGGCCCGATATTCAAATACACCAAAGTGACAATGACAAGGGAGAGGCATACTCGGGACTACTTACTAGATGATACCTTATCTTTCAACAATGAGGACGCAAAAGGGATGGAACATCCTCACAATGACGCACTGGTAATATCTATCCTTCTGAATAAAATTCAATTTAAACCTGTGTTAGTTGATCCAGGTAGCTCGGTAAACATTATGTGATCGAGGGTCATAGAGCAACTCGGCCTCCAAGATCAAATCGTGCTTGCAGCTCGGGTGCTCAATGGTCTCAACATGGAAAGTGAAACATCCAAAGGGGAAATCATATTGCCAATAAATGTGGCCAAAACTATCTAGAAAACAAAGTTCCATGTAATCGAAGGTGATATGAGATACAACGCACTGCTCGAAAGGCCTTGGATTCATAACATTAGGGCAGTACCTTCGACGCTCCATCAAGTATTGAAATTCCCAATATTGGAAGGAATCAAAACGGTGTACCTTGAACAAACCGCCGCCAAAGAGATGTTTTCAATTGATGAAGTAGTACCAGTATTGGCACTTTCGTCAACAAAGGGATCAGAGTCAAAGGGAGAACAAGAAGTCAAATAGCAACCACAAGCGCCAACCCCGGCCCCATCGGAGGAGCGGGAAATCTTCGAGGATGAAGATTATATGATACCTCGAACCTTCATAACCCCCGATGATTTCGATGCAACAAAGTCAACGGTCGAGGAGCTGGAACAACTTATACTGATTGAATAACTTCCCGATTGAAAGGTATACCTGGGCACGAGGTTAAATACGGAGCTCAGGAAAAAACTCATTCAATTCCGTTTAAATAACATGGATTGTTTTGCTTGGTCCCATCTAGATATGAAAGGGAACCCACCGGATCGATTAAGCCTAGACCCAAAGTTCAGACCGGTAAAACATAAAAGAATGCCCTAGTCTGAGGTAAAACATGCATTCGTCAAGGATGAGGTAACTAAACATCTCAAAATAGGATCCATCCGGGAAGTAAAATATCCCAAAAGATTATCAAACATAGTTGTATTCCCCAAGAAGGGGAACAAACTTAGGATGTGTGTAGATTATAAAGATTTAAATAAAGCATGTCCCAAAGACCCTTTTCCCCTGCCAAACATCGATCGCATGATCGATGCCACAGACGGCTATGAGATATTTATCTTTCTCTACGCCCATTCCGCGTGCAATCAAATTCAAATGAACCCGGAGGATCAGGAAAAGACTTCCTTCATCACTAAGTGTGGCACCTATTGTTATAATGTAATGTCGTTTGGGCTAAAAATGATAATGCTACTTACCAATGCCTAGTGAATCGAATGTTTGAAGAAAAAATAGGTAAATCAATGGAAGTATATATTGATGACATGCTTGTTAAATCCCTGCATGCAGAGGACCATTTGACACATTTGCAGGAAACTTTCAACATATTGAGAAAATACAACATGAAGCTCAATCTTGAGAAATGTGTATTCGGGGTCGATTCGGGCAAGTTCCTCGGCTTTATGGTGTCAAATCGAGGAATCGAGGTCAATCCCAATAAAATAAAGGTAATCGAAGACATCACAGCTCTGGATAGCATTAAGGTCGTACAAAGATTAATTGGGCGAATAGCCTCCTTAGGCCGATTCATCTCAAGATCTTCAGATCGAAGTCAAGAGTTCTTCTCACTAATCAAAAAGAAAAACAATTTCGCTTGGACCCCGGAATGCCAACATGCGTTGGAAGAATTATAGAGCTATCTTTCGATCCCTCCATTGCTTCATACTCCAAAAGCGGATGAGCAACTTTACTTATATTTAACAGTCTCAGAGGTCGCGGTAAGTGGTGTCATAGTTCGAGAAGATCAAGGTACGTAATTTCCTATTTACTATGTTAGTCGAACTCTAGGTGAAGTAGAGATCCGGTACCCATACTTAGAAAAATTAGCACTTGCTCTAACCTCTAGGAAATTAAAACCATATTTTAGTGCCACCCAATTTGTGTGGTGACCACTTATCCTCTTCGTAATGTTCTGCACAAGCCCGAACTCTCGGGCCGATTGGCTAAATGGGCCATCGAAATCAGTGGGTATGATATCGAGTATCAACCCCAAATGATCATCAAGTCTCAAATCTTCTAAGACTTCATGGACAACTTCACGATAGCCCTCGTACCCAAGGTAGAAAGGGAACTTTAGATAAAAGTGGGTACGTCTTCGGGCGTATGGACCCTTTTCACATATGGTGCTTCAAATATGAAGGGGTCCAATCTATGCATCATTTTGAAGCCACCCACAGGAAATACAATTAGAAAATCTAAAAAACCCTAAGTTGACTAACAATGAGGCCGAGTATGAGGCCATGATTGTTGGCCTCGAGCTGGCAAAAAACTTGGGAGCAGAGGTTATCGAGGCCAAATGTGATTCCTTACTTATGGTTAACTAGGTCAACAAGACCTTCGAGGTTGGAGAGGATCGAATGCAGAGGTACTTGGACAAACTGCAGGTACCCCTATACCGATTCAAAGAATGGACCCTACAACATGTACCTCGAGAGCAGAACAGTGAGGCCGATGCCCTTGCAAATTTGGGATCAAAGACGATGAAATTAGCTCGGGGACTGTCATACAACTTTCAAAGTCAGTAGTCAAAGAAGGCCACGCCGAAATAAACTCCACAAGCCTAACTTGGGATTAGAGGAACAAATACATCGAGTATCTAAAGAACGGGAATCTTCCATCAGACCTTAAGGAATTGAGAACTCTGCTGACGAAAGCTGCACGATTCACATTGGCCGAAGATGGAACGTTGTACAGAAGGATGTTCGATGGGCCGTTGGGAGTGTGTTTGGGTCCGGGAGACACCGACTTCGTCCTACAAGAAATTCACGAGGGTACTTGCGGGAACCATTCCGGTACCAAATCACTGGTTCACAAAGTCATCCGATCAGGGTATAATTGGGTCAATATGGAAAAATATACTAAGGAGTTTGTTCAAAAATGTGATAAATGCCAAATACATGCACCGATGATCCACTAGCTCGGGGAATAACTTCATTCAGTCCTATAATCATGGTCGTTCATGAAATGAGGAATGGATCTCGTCGGCCCTCTGCCATCAACCCAGGTAAAGCTAAATTTATTTTATTTATGATTGACTATTTCTGTAAGTGGGTTGAATCATAGGCCTTCGAGAAAGCCAGAGAAAAAGAATCATAGACTTAATTTGGGATCACATTATATGCCGATTCAGGATACCCGCAGAGATCGTCTGTGATAATGAAAAACAATTCGTCGACAGCAAAATAACAAAGTTCCTCAAATATCACAAGATAAAAAGGATCTTATCGACGCCATATCATCCTAGTGGGAACGAACAAGGCGAATGAACAAACAAGACCATCATTCGGAATCTAAAGAAAAGGTTGAACGACGCTAAAGGGAAATTGAGAGAAACTTTTCCCGAAGTCCTTTAGGCATATCAGACAATGACAAAATCCAATATGGGGGAAATGCCATTCTCTTAAGTATATGGCACCGAAGCTTTGATCCTGGTCGAAGTTGGGGAACCAAGTATCAAGTTTCAATACACAACGGAAGAATCAAATTACAAGGATATGAATACAAGCCTCGAATTGCTAGATGAAAAATGGGAAGCCATCCTCGTTTGAATGGCCACCCAGAAACAGTGAATCGAAAGATACTACAATCAAAGAGCCAATCTTCGACACTTCAAAATTGGGGACTTAGTTCTGAGAAAAGTCACCATCAACACTCGAGACCCAAACGAGGGAATGCTCGGTCCAAATTGGGAGGGACCGTATCAGGTCCTCGACATCATCGGAAAAGGGTCTTACAAACTTGGTACGATGAACGTCGAACAATTGCCAAATAATTAGAACATATCACTCCTCAAACAATATTATTGTTNGGCGGTCCCGGGCTTGGTGGGCCTGGGGGTTGAACCGGCCCGTGACGGGCCTAAGCACACTGTGGTCCTGGGCTTAATGGGCCGGGTTCGTGGGCTTAGCGAGCCTAATGGGCTTTTTAATTTCCGAGCTTTTTTTTTAAAATTTTTTTTGTAAAGGTATGGTTTTCTCTTTTTTCATTTGTATTTGATACTAACTTATTGTCAGTGTTTGGTCGAAGACGTCGAAGTTCTCTCCAAAAATGAAGTCCTTAGGTCTTAAAGCACGCGTTGCACTCTTTTTCCCTTCGACTAGTTTTTATCCCAAATGGGTTTTTCTTCGGCAAGGTTTTTAACGAGGCAACCATTGTTAGTGTTAACTTAGAGCAATTCAACAGTATCCGAGGCTCCTTTACAATCAACCTCGAATACTATGGGGCATCACCACCCTCGGATGTTAAGTTTTCAAGGAAAATGCTTTGTGTCAACGGGGTCTCAATAGGTAAGTTTTGTAAAGAGCCAAATAGTCAAATGAATCGTGCCCATGTAGATTTCCCGAGCCCTAATGACAAAACATGTATGAATGAATGATCTACTGAAAGAATAACTTTTTCCTTATCATATGTTTCATGCCTTAGTGAAATTTCTACTTCACAATTTCATACTTATGATCTATTGCGGAAAATGGCTCAAGTGTTGATCGCAACTAAAGCTTAAGCAATCAACCCTGCACTCAGGGAGTGCCGTACGAAAATCGACATGCTCGAATTATTAAAATTTGAAATCATAAGACCTTAAAAAGGCAATCCTCAAATTTTTAGGCCAAGGCCACCCCACTCGGGGACTAACGATTCACACAAAGTTTGAAGTATAATTGAGACACAAACCCAAAGGGAAAATCTCAAAGTTAAAGGCTACGACCAAACTAACACGGTTCGGAGACGCCCGAATTTGGTAACAAAAATAAGCCTTCTAATATTTTCACAAAAACGGTTAAAAGGGCTACCCTCGGCAAAATTATAAAGGGTTTTGATAACGTCAACCCTCAAAAACCTTAAGAGGTACCAAATTGCTCAAACTCTCGAACAAGCTTATGTTAAGGCATAACAAAGTAAAGGATTCCGATAACACTAACCTTCGAAAATCCTAACGGGTACAAATTTTCCTCGTGCTAAGGCATACCAAATTTTTATAACTTTTGCCGAAAAGGGAAAAATCCACTCTCTTGAGGCCATATCGGCCCATCTCAAGTGCCTAAGGGCAATTATATTTTTAAGTTCGAAAATCCACCCTCACTCAACTAAAACCTAAGGGTTTTTCTACTTCAAGGTCGAGCGAGCTCACTCGATTATAAAGACTATATTAGTTTGACTTCGGTCAAGTTGCCTAAGTTTCGGATCCACAAACAAATTTTTGCAAGGCACTAAGTGAGTTAAAATTCTCGCAAAGCAGAAAGTGTATCAAAATTTTCACAAGGAAAAAGTCAGGAAATGTTTCAGATATGCAAAAAAAATTAAAAAGACCGCTCTGGTTCTTACACAAAAAATCCAAAAAAGAAAAAAAATCCTAAATGCCTAATATTCCTTGGGGCCCTCATCTTCATCACCTCCATTCTCAGATCCATTCGAGCTCCTGGAATCATCATCATCAGAGGAGATCAACACTTTAGCTTCTACCTCGAGTACTTTTATGTTCTCGATATCGATAGTAAGGTCAAATCCACGAGCATGATTCTCCTCGAGAGTCTCTCTTCAAGACTAGTATTTGGCATGCTCAACAGCCCAGTATGATCGAGTCTAGGCAGTTTCAACCACCTCCTTTGCTCGAACTTGAGCAGCTTCAGCATCAACTCGATAGACGACCACGATCGCCTCAACTTCAACCTTTACTCTTTATGCCTCAGATGTGGCCTTTGCAAGCTCAGCGGCCAACCAAGCCTCGAGCTCCTCAATTTTTTTAGCTCGGGATAAGCCTTCCTCTTTCATGCTTTGGAGTTGATGTCCAGCCGAAGACAGTTGGGCTTGAGCAGTATCTTTCTCTGAGGCAAGGCGGTCCATGTTTTTCTTCCACCCCAAAGTTTCTGCCTCCTTCATCTTGGCCTCCTCACGAAGTTGCTCAATCTTCTCGGCCTTCTGCTGAACCTGCAGGATCGAATTGTTAGTCGTCTATACCAAATGGATATGCCAAGCTTCCAAAGATTTACATTACCTACTCGATCAGGTTGGTCTGCTCTTTATGAGCTATTTCCAATTCAGCTCGGAGGTCCCTGATCTCTTTTTCTTTTTGCCCACTGAGAAGTTTGAGGGCATCTCTCTCCTCTGTGAGCTTTTTGAGATCGTCCTCGCACTGGCTCAACTCTGCTCGGGATTTGGAAAATGTTTCTTGATGAAGTGTCAAGGTCTACGCAGAAAGAAAAGAAGTCATGCAGGAAAAAATAAACACAAATGCAATATTAATGAAGGGAACTAAAGCTTACCCGACTTAGAAGTTGTTGAGCCTCATCGAAGATACTCGATGCGCCGCCTAGGTTGGTAACATCTTTGACCCCCGTGAATCATCCACAAAATAGGTCCTCCCCTTCGTGGTTCGTTCCGACATCGGGGGTCTCCATAGCCTGGGCCTCCTAAATATGCCCCTCAGAAAATATGGGGAGGAGCAGCGAATCACCAATATTAATTTCCCCAAGAAAGACACTTGGGGCGTTCTCTCCTTTTCGAAGGGCCTCGCAATCGGTCCCTTCAGGCACATCCGCCAATTCTTCATCATGGCGGGAGACATCTTCAGCCTTCGATGACCTGAGGACTTTGCTCGGACCATCATTCAATATCTTCTCGGTCCGAAGCTAAGCCTTCTCGACCATCACCGGCTCAACTGCCTTTGGGGCTTCGGCGCTCCCCCTATTTTGAGCTACTAGATCGAAGTTGGTATCTTCTTTTTCCTCATCTTCCTCCCTTAATCGCTAAGATACATCAGCAGGCAGGGCGGTGGTGTATATCTTTGACTTGTGAGCCTTGATCTTCTTAGGCTTCAGAGCATCGGAGGCCAAGACCCTTTTCCTTTTCTTCTCGGGGGGTGAAACCTCCTCCTCCCCGGACGGGGGCCTCCTGACAGCATATTTACCGGGCATGTATGAAAGGAAGCTAGGTAAGTTTAAGAGGGAAATGTTTTAAGTCCATCAGGTACATAAAGGAAAAGTCTTACTATGATTTTTGGCCTCCCATCGGCCCCTTGTTAAATCGCGCCATGAGCACTCAGCGGATAAGAAGGTCGAAGCTAGGGTCCAAACCCATCTCTCGAGGTTCAGAATCACGCCAGGCATCCAAGAAACCGCTACATCACAGAAAAGTATGTCAGTAAAAGTAAGTAAAGGAAACAAAACAGTAAATAAAAATCTAGAGGAATGATTGAACTTAAGCTTCATGTTCCACTTCTCATAAAATGGCATCTTCTCGAGCGGAATTAGGTTAGAAGTCTTCACTCGAACAAATCGACCCATCCAACCTCGGTCCTTGTCCTCGTCTATGCTCGAGAACAACACCGTGGTAGCCCAACATTGAAGCTTTATCAGTCCACCTCAGAAAAGATGGGGCATGTACAGTATGATGAGGTGGTCGAGAGTGAAAGGCGTCCCTTCCTTTTTGCTCGCAAAAATATAGAACAGAATGATAATCAACCAGAAGGAAGGGTGGATTTGACCTAGAGTTATTTGGTACTGGCATCAAAAATCGAGGATGACGGGGTTGACAAGGCCCAACATGAAAGGGTAAGTGTAAACACTTAGAAACCCATTCACGTGGGTAGTGATATCTTCCTCGAGGGTCGGGACCACCACCACTTTCTTGTCCCAATTGCAGTCTTTCTTAACCTACTCCGGGTCACTCTCTGTTATCGAACAAATGTATCTCGACATTGGTTCACACCAGCCAGGGGCGGAGGAGGTTTTCTCGACTTTGAAGTCAGAAATTAGATTACACCCCCCTCGGGAACACACTCCTTAGGGCGCAAGTCCACCAGCGTTTTATCACTGACCGGCCGCGATAAAGAAGGTTTTTATTTTTTAGGAATAATTTTTTATGTTTTCGCCATTTTTGTGTAAAGAAAAAAGAAGAGGATAAGGTTTGATGTTTTGAGGAAGCGTTGGTAACGTAGCAGAACGGGAAGGCTTAGAATATGTGAAAAGATTTGAAGATTTGAAGATTTGCAGATAGACTTGAAGAACCCAAAGAGATTTTGAAGATTAGTACAAGAAAAATCCAATGTAAAGTTTGACGAAGTGAGAAGAAGACCTATTTAAGGATTCACAGGACGGTTCAAAGGCACTAGTGGCT
>MU680332.1:34628-47854 GCA_026770625.1 Nicotiana glauca | reverse complement strand
GGGGGGGGGGGAGCAACGGAAAGAAAGCTTTTCTTCATTATATGAAATTAAAAGCAACCAACTCATTACATATAATGAAAGAAAAAATACAACGGTAGAGTGGTTGCTGTATATAATGTAACTATATACAAAAATGTATGTATTTTTTCGACAATTATTTTGATAGTCGCTAAACAATTTAATTAGTCAATAATGTTAAATTAGTCTTTAAATTCCTTGTCAATGTTTTGCTTCATAAAAATTCTTATTTTCTTTTTGGGTTGATTAGGGAAGGGGAAGGGGAAAGGGAGTAATGGGAATTGAATCCATACTATTTGTGCGGAAAACTCTCATCAATATTATTATATTATAAGCTTTAGGTGATAGCAGTTTCCTTTCAATTTCTTTCTTGTTTTGGTGATGACAAGTGTAATTGTGATTTTGTGTTATGTAATTTGCGCTACTCATTTAATATCAATATTTGTTTTTGCCTATGGCTTTACAATTTAGGATCTTCTAAAAATGCTTGTAACAACAACAAGGATCAAAAGAAAACTTGGAAATATTTCATTTATTTGAGAAGAATTATACGTACTATGACAAAAAATTGACACATGTCATGCTTTTTTTACTTTTTTTCTAATCCGCATTAGTTGAAGATAAATGTCCTCCGTTACATTACCAAAAGTACGAAATAGTAACTTGCGAATGAAATAATTAAGTTCTACTTCTTCCGTTAACTTTTACTTGTCCACTATGGATTTTGTACGCCTCTTAAGAATAATAAATAAATTATATAACTTACCCTGTGTTAGATTGAGAGATCAAATGTAATCTCAAGCTGCCAATGTTATAGCAGTTGAGCTCAAACGAGAGAGAAAGAGAGAACAGAGGAGACTTCTAGAAAAGTGATATTTTGGGAAAAGACTAATTTCATTCTCTATTGTATATCCTATATATACATGTGTAAGAAAAATGTAATAGCAACAACCATTAGCTTATTACAAAAATACTCTTACTAGTCTACTCAACTAGCTAACTATTAATATGGCTATACATATACATATACGTATACATATAAATGCAGCTAATAGTCTTAATACCCCCCTTCCCCCTCAAGTTGGAGGTGAGAAACTCCCCGCCAACTTGCTGAGAATAGAAGTATGCTTGATACCTGTCAAGGCCTTGGTAAGGATGTCTGCTAGTTGAACATCTGTGGAGATGTGATGCAAGTTGATGAGGCCATCGTACAACTTATCACGGATAAAATGACAGTCTACCTCTATGTGCTTGGTACGTCCATGAAACACTGAGTTTCTTACCATGTGTACTGCAACTTGACTATCACAAAAGACTAGTATAGGATGGAGGCAAGGTACTGTCAACTCTTCGAGTAATCGTTTGAGCCATACTAATTCTTTAACCACCTTCCTAATTGATCTGTATTCTGCTTCTGCAGAAGAGAAGCAGACTGTTTCCTGCCTCTTGGACTTCCAGCTAATGGGACTATCACCCAGTAAGATAAGATAACCACTCACTGACCATCTAGAATCAGGGCAAGCAACCTAGGCTGAATCACAGTAGGCTTTGACAGTGCAATCTGGATCGTTGGAGAGAAAAATGCCCAAGGATGGATCATTCTTAAGGTACCTCAAGACATGGAAAGCAGCTTTGAGTTGTGGCTCTCTAGGTGTTTGCGTGAACTGGCTTAAGTGTTGTACACTATAGGCAATATCCAACCTTGTACTGGTAAGAAAGTTAAGCTTCCCAACTAACTTTCTATAGTAAGTAGTATCTGCCAGTAAGGTTCCCTCTTCTGCCTTCAACTTGAGAATACAGTCTAGAGGAGAGGAGACTGTGGTGTACCGACTGTCATATTCTCTTAACAAATCTGTAGTGAATTTCCTTTGTGAAAGGAGGACCTCATTGTCCATGTATACCACTTTTAGTCCCAAAAAATAGTGCAGCTTCCCCATATCCTTTATTTTAAACTGATCATGGAGGAAAGCCTTGAGTGCCTTGATTTCTTCTACATCAGTGCCTGTAAGAATCACAACATCAACATAGATAACTACAAATACAATTGAAAGCCCATTCTTTTTACAGAACAAGGAGTAATCATTTTCTGAGTGCCTAAAACCCCTAGTGCATAATGCTGCAGTTAGTTTGTCATACCATTGCCTGCTTGCCTGTTTTAGTCCATATAAGGACTTGTTCAACTTGCAAACCTGGCCAGGAACCTCAATCTGCAGTCCCTGTAGCACCTCCATTTTCACTTCTTCATGTAGATCTCCTGTAAAAATGCATTGTTTTCATCCAATTGAAACAAGTCCCAGCCTCTTTTGACTGCTACACTAATCAAGGTCATAATAGTTGTCATCGTGATAACTGGAGAGAATGTTTCATTATAATCTATTTCTGCTTGTTGTGCGTATCCTTTCACCACAAGTCTTGCTTTAAATCTTTCAACAGTCCCATCTGCTTTGTGTTTGATTTTATACACCCATTTGCATCCTATAGCTTTCTTACCTGCACGCAATGTCACTATATCCCATCTATGGTTAGCATATAAAGCCTCAAACTCTTGTGTCATGGCAGCTTGCCATGCAGGGTTTAAGGCTGCTTCCTTATAAGAAGTTGGTTCAGAATCATGTGAAATACTTCTTATCATATGTTGACTATCACTGTTTAAGGCAGTAAAACATATGTTTTGATGGTTTGAAGGGGTAAAATTTAGTAAGACAATATAGGAGGTATTTTTCTTTAGATTTCGAAGAGAGTACATATATTCATTTAGGTAACTTGGTGTTTTAACTATTTTGGATGGTCTTATATCATTACTAGGGTTTAGAGTAGTGGTGCAATGATGGTCTGAAGTGTCTGAAAAACTGTGTGAAGTCTCAGAAGAATTTGTATCTACAGGTGGGGAGTTACCTTGATCAAAAAGTGAGGAAACATTTTGATCACTTGGTGAAAGAGTGTTGGTGACAGAACTTGGTGGAGTCCCGTTTGGTGACTGACTATTACTCAAAGTATCATTTTTGTGACCTTTCACATGCATGATCGGAGTTGAAGAATGGCAAGACACAAGGAAAAGAAGTTTGATCAGAAGATACTACAAAAGGAAAAACATGCTCATGGAATTGTACATCCCTTAAAATATGTATTCTTCTAGTGGCTAAGTTTAGTATCGTGTACCCTTTTATACCAAAAGGGTATCCTACAAAGACATGGGCTCACTTCTGGGTTCAAATTTATCTTTATGAGTTTTGAGAACAGTGGGATAACATAAGCATCCACAGCTTTTAAGGTGTGAGTATTTGGGTTTCTTCTTGTAAAGCATTTTAAAAGGTGATTTGTTATTTAGGATTGTAGAGGGTAATCTGTTAATCAAGTATGCGGTTGTAAGGATGCATTTTCCCCAATATTTGATGGGCAATTTGGATTGATATAATAGGGCTCTTGCAGTTTCTAACAAATATCTATGTATCCTTTCCACCACACCATTCTGTTGAGGTGTGTATGGACAAGTTTTCTAGTGTATAATGCCTTTGAAAATGAAGAATGATGAAGTTTCATTGTTGACAAACTCCAGTCCATTATCAGACCTCATGGACTTAATGGAAGAACTGAACCGGCTTTCTATCATGCATACAAAATTTTTCAGCACTTGAAGAGTGTTGCTTTTACATCTTAGGAGATATGTCCATGTGAACCTACTGAAACCATCAACTATTGTAAGAAAATATTTGTAATTATCATGAATCACTGTGTGGTATGGGCCCCAGAGATCTATGTGTAAGAGATCAAAAACTTTTGTGGAAGAAGTAGTTTTCTGAGGGAATGGCAGTCTTGTTTGTTTGGCCATAGGGCAAATTGAACATGAGAATGGTTGTTTGGGTGCAAAGTTTATATGTATGGAGGATATTCCCCTCATTTTCACAAAAGGTACATGGCCTAATCTATTATGCCATAAGTAATCAACACATTTTCCATAACATGAAGAATTGGAAAGAGATGCACACACATTAGTAGAACAAAAATATATACAAGAACCTTTTTTATTGCTTGAAAATAGAGCATTTACAGATGATGATGAAAGGCAATCAGCAGGACAGGTTTTTGAATGGTCATTATTTACAGCGAGTGGTGTGTGTAATTGTGCATTGTTTGAATTGCTAGTAGGAACAGAACAAGAATTTGAAATGAAAGGAGTAGAAATAGTAGCAGAACCAAGGAACTGGCATCTTGAGCAGAGGAAGTACAGACCATTCCTTTCTCTACCAATCTCTAGAGGCTTCTTCATTGAAGGGACCTTAAAATGCAGGATAAATCAAAAAATTGAACAATCGACTTAAGATATGATGTTAGACAATGAATTGAGATCAAATTGAACCTAAAGCTAGGAACAAACAACACTTTATGTAAAGTTAGTTTGGGACTAAGGATTGCATCACCAACTTCTGTCACTCTAACTTTGTATCCATTTGGTAAGGTTACTAGGAAATGATATGGTAAAATTCTAATATTGATTGATAGGGATTTGTTATAGGACATATGATTTGTAGCTCTGGAATTTAAAATCCAATATTCAGTAGATGATTTGAAGCATTTACATGAAAGATTGCCAATAATTTCCTTATGAGTAGAGCAAGCCAGTATACCTGCAAAGTTTGCTGCTCCATTAGTAATGTTGTTTGAGACTTCAATTATGTTTCCACCATGGAAGTTTTCCAATAGATGCAGCAACGTACTGTGCCTTTGTCAAGTTTTGAATCCCCACACTTTGATTTCCAGGATCTATTTCACCATGTGCTCCAGGAATCATCTCTTCTGCTCTTCCATGCACATTTGCAGTAGAAGCCACATTTTTTCCTTTAGTGAATTTAAAATCCTGGGAAAATCAGTGTAATTTGTAGCATTTGTGTTTAATGTGCCCTTGCTTCTTGCAGTAATCACAAACAAACGAGGCCCATTTGATGGATAATTGCCCTGTATGAGTTGTTCCCTATGTTATTTCTCTGCTGAGCATAGTTAGTCCTAAAACCTGGATTTGCAGGTGTGAGCACGTGATTTTTTCCCTATATATAAGTTATTCCCATAAAATTCAAACAAAAGATTTTTCCTTATTTTTACAATTTTTGTGAATTTTGTGTTAATTGTTTGCATGTTATTTGTGCATGTTAAGTCATATGAAAATACAAAATATGCATTTATATTTAGGATTTTAATTTTATTTTTAGTATTAATTAGGTATTGATTTATTTTAGAAAAAAATTTAAAGAAATTCACAAAAAATAGTTCCTAGGCAAATTTAATTGATAATTGATTTTAAATAATTTTAGAAGTTAAATAGTTTAATTGGGTTTTGTTTTAATTTTTACAAAAAAAAAAATACAAAGTAAAAATACAAAATACAAAAATGAAAATGAATGCAAAAGCAAAAGAAATAACAAGAAAACAAAATCAAAGAAGGGAAAAACAATTAAGTAAATTTGGGCCAAAATAAACCTAGCCCAAACAAAATCCCATTTCAATCCTGCTGATCCATGCCCAAGTCAGTCCCCAGCCCAGCCCAAAAATGCCCCAAACCCGATCCAGCTCCCTTAGAGTTAAACGACGTCGTTTGGCGTCTTCCAATCCTGGCCATCCAATTTCTTTGATCCAACGGCCCTGATCCTTTCCCCCATTTAAATAAGATTGTCTTAAACCCTAAACGACCATATCGTCTTCCTCGTACCCCTGTAGTGCCCACCGTATCTCTGTCGGAGTCGCCGCCGCCAGTGAACGACCCTAACTCCGATCACTACCAAAATTACATCCCTAGATCGCCTCAAAGCCCTCATCATGAATCTCTTATCAGCTTCCCTCGAATCATACCCGGTCTGGATTTTGTCACTGCCGTCTTCGCCGCCCACGGCGGTGCCGTCCCCATCACCACCAAACTGACACCCCAAGTCCTCCTCCTTCTCCTCTGTCCATATTTGCCCTTATTTTTCTTCGAATCACAACCTAACTCGTCGAATATTCAACCAAAAAATCTCCGGCCACGATGTCAACTATTCCAAATCACTCTAAACTTACACCAATGATTCTCCTGCCTTCCCTTAACCCAAATCCGTGACCATTTTCTATCAAATCTCACTAAAACCACTCAAATTTGGGTTTAAGAAATTTCCGGCCAAGAACCCTAGTTTCCAAATTATCCTAAATTGAAGTCTCGTGACCTGTTCATCTTCCTTATAAGGATTTCAAGATCATAGACAATCAGACGTCGCCAGAGTCCATTGATTCGACAGCTAGGGTTTGGGCTAATCCATGCCATGATTTTCCTGACCTCCAAGACATATTGTGAGTTCTGTTCTTTTTTTTTAGGGTTCCTTTGTTCTTTCTTAATTTCTTTTCTTTTCCATTTTTTAATCAAGTCTTTGACCTTCTCTTTGGTATTGTAGTTTGAGCCTGTGAATTGTTCAGAATAAATGTCGATTACATTGATTTTATGATTTTTGTTTGATTAGATTTCAAGGTTGATTGAAAATAATGAACATTCTTCATGATTAGTTCAAAGCTTCTGTTTCATGTGATTCTGCTAGGCTTAGTCATTTTTGCTTCACGATTCATTAGATTTAATTGATCCTGTTTAGTTGTTTTGATAAGTGTTAGTTGTATTAATTAACTAATTTGCCTTGATTAGTTTAGATTTTGATTAGTTTGATCATCTTAAGTTTGATTTGGTATTTTTTGGGCAATTGATTAAAATCCAGCAGTTGTCTTACATTTAAAAGACTGGTTATAGCTGTTAGTTTTAAAGGCGAATGGGGTTGGTTAACTAGGGGTAGGTTAGTAATTTTAGTGAATAAAGGAGGGGTAACATAGGGATTTAGATAATGAAATTTTGTAGCAACAGATTAGGAACACTCTAGAATGTTCTAGAACAGGAACTTAGTTGTAATTTTAGAAGTTAAGATACTTACTTGAGTAACAAGTTAGAAATGCAGGGACCAAACTGAAAAATAAATAGGGACTAGTAGGGAAAATAGAAATTGTGAGGGCTGCCCCTTTTTTGGCCTATAAAAAGGCATGAATGATGCCTTGAAGAATAAGTTTAGAAGCTCCAAAAAAAATTGCCCCAAAAACTCCTCTTCCAATTTCAGATTTCAATTTGAATTTTAAACCTTCTAAAATCCCAAAAAAAAATTTAGAAAATCAACAACAAAAACCAAAATATCACTGTTACATTGGAGGATTCAAGTTAAACTTCGATTTCTGGCTATTAAAATTCATTCTTCTAATCCCTGAAATTTCAGAAGTTATTGGTTGTTATTTTTCGAGTGAATTTGGATCATTTCAAGTTGATTGCTGGTTGTCTGCTGACTGTGATGGTGTAGTGTACTCATTTTGTCTATTTGACATTACTGAGGGTTGATCTACTGAGTTTGTTTGGTTTTTAAAAGTATCTCTGAGCTGTTGAACTCTTTTGAATCATGCTGTGATCTGCTATCATCTGCTGTTGTTGTTTTTTGCTGACTTGCTCTTCTCCTTCCTCAAATTTCATTGCCAGGTACACTTCTGAGCTAGTGTGATGTATCCGCTTATTTGAGCAACACAAATAGAAAGCATGCACGTTTTGAGTTTATGTTTTAAACAGATTTTAATTGTGATTTGTAGTTAGGTATTGTAGCCATATTGTAATTTGCTTGAATTAGCTTTGATTGAAATTTGTAATAATATGACTGTTAAGTAGTAGAACCGGACAATCATAGCTTAGTTTACTAGCATAAAAACAGAGTATAAAAAATGATGTTGTCGATATATATGAGTAGTTAGTCAGTTTTCATACATTGTTAGTTACAATTAGAATTTGTAAATCAAAGTCGTTTATATGAAAAGTTAAGTCTAATTAGTAGGACTTAGTTCTAAAATTAGATTATCGAAATCCTAATATTAATTTGACTCTAATGTATGAATCATAAATCTGCCTGCGTTAGTGAGTCGTTATTTCTAGTTTTGAATAAGCAATCTTATGATAAGTCAAAAGAACAATTAAGTAATTGGTTCGATTATTGTCTTACTGATACAAGTATGGAAAAAATGTTATTTCTGTTATATCTAGTTGCTAAAACACTTAAGGTGATTAGGATGGGCTTTCACCTGCAGCTAGTTGAGTTAAATTGTGGGTTCAGCCTGTTCTCGGGTGATCGTAGGCCCATCAATAAAAGAACGGCCCAGGTTTTATTTCCTAATATTGAACTTGTAGGGCCTGGGCCAAGGCTGATGAGCAACCAATTTCTAAATATAATTGGGTTCCAGAAATTCATGATATAAAGAAAACAAGTTTGCTATAAGTCAAAATTCTTCTACAAATTAAATCAGGAATTAATTCATAAATATAAAATTGGGTCTTGAATTAGGTAGCGGGTTCAAGCTAAAAGGTTTTACCCTTTTGTTTGAATTCGGACTTGAACTCGAGGTCCAAATTTATATTCATGAGTTAATTGACCTTTAGAGACAAACAATATAAATAGAAAATTTAGTCACTTTAAGTTGGCATTTAATAATAAAATAAGACGAGCCTCTCCAAACCAAATACAAATTGCGGGGCCCTCATTAATTACTTAATAAAAAATACTTAAAAATTCGGGACGGGCCATTTAGCAAATTTCACGGCCTTCCCAAAAGATATTAACGCGTTAGTCACTTTAGGCACATTTTTTAATAATTTTACCTTCCTAAATTCGGGTGCACATTTATGTGACCCAAATCCAAATCTCAACGGAGTCGAAATATGTTGAAAACCACGGGTGCACTGGTGCGACGTGGTTCGAGACGCATTTTCACGACGTTGCAATTCTTATAAAAAATAAAAATAAAAAGCGGGCTACTAATAAAAAAGCACATAAGTTAGAACATGTTTTGAAATTAGATCAAATCAAACACAATAGTTGAGCGACCGTGCTAGAACCACGGAATCCGGGAATGCCTAACACCTTCTCCCGGGTTAACAGAATTCCTTACCCGGATTTCTGGTCCGCGACTGTTAAACAAAGTCAAACCCTTTCCTCGATTCGGGATTCAAATCGGTGACTTAGGACACTATATATCTCCCAAGTGGCGACTCTGAATCTTAAATAAAACGAATCCCGTTTCGATTGTCCTTTAATTGGAAAAGCTCCTTTCTTTATTATACCATTTCCCGGGGTGTAGTAAAGCGAAAAAAGGAGGTGTGATAGCTCTGGCGACTCTGCTGGGGACAAGAACCCAAAACATTTTATTCAGGGTTCAGAATTCGAGCTTAGATAAATTGTTGTATTTTGTTATATTTGATTTTCCTACATGTTTCATGCTTAATGTGCTAAATGTTTACCACTTTCATATTATCTCAATTGTATATAAATTGTGCCGAAACCCTTCTCTTCTCACCTCCGGGGATGTGCTTATTGGTTGAGACTCCCTATTCTGTTATGTCAATACCTTAAAATAAGAAAGAGGGCGGACAAGTTACTAAGCCGGATGGCCTTTTGGTTCCCGGTACATAGCCCCCTCCTCGACTCGAGTTGTCCGCTCGGGTACACAGTCTAGAACACATACCCAGGTTTTGAAGTTAGAATAACTTGACTTCATGCCGGATCCCTAGTAGGAGCGCTTATTCGCATCACGTGCATATGACTTAGGGGACTCAACACAGGGGTTGAGTCCGTCTAGGACAGGTAACCAGAAATGAAAAGACCACCATGATGCATTTTACGTGCTGCATTTATTTGTCTCGGGCCCGCATGCTAACCGTCTTTTGAACATCAAGAATTTTGTGAAATTGAAAAAAAAGAGAAAAAGAGAGAAATAACAGTGTAAAGAATTAATTGTTTAGATTTAGAAAAACCAATGCCCAAATACTGTCGAAACTCTGCCGAAATTTCAAAAAAAAAAAAAAAAAATAAAAAATGGAAATGTTTTGTTTTTAATAGTTTGTTTTACTAAAAGCAAAAGAAAAATAAAAAAAAGTCTTTATTTTGGAAATTGTTCGCAGGAAAAAAAATCTTTATTTTAAGAAAAATAGTTTGTTTTATTTTTTTGATGAAAAAAAAAGGTGTTATTTTGTTTTGTTTTCAAAATAGAAAAGGAAAATAGTTTATCTTACCATGAAAAATAAAAATGAAAAAAAAGGGGGTCTAGTTTTAAAGTAGTTCGTTAATTTGCCCGAACTACGCTGGTTTGATTCTCACCACGTGTGGGATACGTAGGCAACCCTCATCGGGTCCAACCACCCCTTTTTGCAAAAAAAGCCAAAGAATGCCAATTTTTGTTTTTTTTTTGTCATAAATAAATTAGGTGATACCGGTGTTTGTGCGAAAACGGCCACCCTAAGTCATTTCCCAATGGTTAGCAGACATAGCCTTAAAATCTTCTCCTCGAAGTGCTGAAAAGGCCGTATCGGCAAAACTAGGCTTTATTTTTGGAAATTAGAATTGAAAAAAAATATATAGTATCTTTTTCTTTTAGGTCATAAATAAATGATTAAATCACCTTAATAAATGTGAAGGATGAGCACGACTCAAAATGAACCATTTTTGCATAAGATCCCTTTGGAGTTACGTCTGTGGTGGAATGATTTAGGAAGTGAAGGGCAAGATGAAGTTAAGAAATATTTGAAAGGGCTCACCGGTTTGCTAGATAGTGTGCCTCGGGGAGATATTATTAGAGCATTAATTACATGTTGGGACCCAGCGCATAACGTGTTCCACTTTTCGGACTTCGAGCTTACCCCGACATTAGAAGAAATAGCCAGCTACATTGGGAAAGATGAGGTCCCTTTAAGGCATAAGTATTTGGTTGCCTCGAGAGTTGTAGCTGTGCACAGATTTCTAGACACTTTGAAGATAATCAGAACCATCCATAACACAGATTTGGCAAATGGCTTTTGTACTCTAAATTTCATATATCATCGCTATGGCCATATCGGGGGGTTCAACAACTCAGAAAGCAAGATATGTAGCAAAGGAAATCGCCAGAAGTGGGAAGAGCATCGACGTTTCGCTTTTATGGTGGTTTTTCTTGGGCTTTTGGTATTTCCGAGAAAGGAAGGAAACATTGATATAAAGCTAGCTGGGGTTGTCAGCACGTTAATTACCCAAGCCAAAAGTACTCTTGCACCTATGATAGTGGCCGACATTTTCCGTGCTTTTACAGCCTGCAAGGCCGAGGAAACTTTCTTCAAAGGGTGCAGTCTATTGTTACAAATGTGGATGAACGAGCATCTGTGTCATTGTCCTCAATTCTTGAGCTACGGGTCTCCAGAGAAAACATGCATAGAAGAGTTTCACACGAGGATTAAAGGGGTCACATTGCCAGAAGGATTCACGGGTTGGACAACATATTTTCGGTCCCTCACTGCTAGCCAAATCGAGTGGACGCTTGGATGGTTGCCCGTTGATGAAATTGTATATATGCCGGCAGCCCGGCCACATTTCCTTCTGATGGGGCTTAGAAGCATTGAGCCTTACGCCCCGTATCGAGTGTTGAGACAGCTTGGGAGATGCCAAATAGTACCCAAGGATGGTGATCTTAGTTTGCAAGTGGTCGAGATCGGCCCCGATGGCCAGTTTCCTGAAGCGATGGTCCGCCAGGTCTGGAGTGAATGTCAATATTTGGCAGCAAATACTTGTGTCCGGGATCGAGCTAAAGGAGAGGTATCACCCGACTATCAGGCTTGGTATAGAAGGGATGTTACATTCGGAAGGCCGACCAAAAGGCCTTATCTCCAAGAATTTGTTGAATCATCACAAGAGCAGTGGGCTTAGTTAGCCAATGAAAATGAGTACATAGCAAAAATAAGTGAGCTGGAAAAGCAGGTCCAAAATCTTAAATTTGAAAACAGTGTAAGGCAAGAAAAAGAAATTGGCCAAAGAAAACGAAGCCTTACGAGCCCAAATCCAGAAAATGAAAATAGCAGCTGAAACCCCTATTAGGAATGCCAAAGATACAAAGCTTATAGACAATTTAAGGCGAAAAGTAAATGATTACAGTTTTGACCTCAACAAAGTAGAAAGGGAACTAGCTGAGGTTCGAAGACAGTTGGCTAAAAATGCAGAAGAACGAGCCCGCATGATTCAATAGCTGAAAGAGGAACATGACAATGAGGTTGCCAGATTGAGGAAAAGGGTCATTACCGCAAAAAATAAAATGAGCAAACAAGAAAAAGAGTTCAAGGTTGAAAGGGAACACTGCTATACAGCTTTAGCACAATTAAAAATGCACCTACAACAACTTCAGGAGAGAAATCAGCAGACTCTGGAGGCCAGGGCCGAACAGATAGGGCGGTTACTGCAAGAAAAAGGCATAATCAGAGAAAGAATCCTAGCTATTGCTCACCACATCACCAAAAAATGCCAAATGTGCGAAAATATGACTCAGACTACCTTCTTTTCCTCGGTGATGATATTTGTGAAACAGATAATGAGTGACCTGGACAGACTTCAAAGGAAACTTGCATATAGGCCCGCAGCAAGACCGAACGATGTCCCGCGAGCACCAGGAGCTTTAATGTATTCATGAGTCTATATTTCATTGTGTTAGTTACTTGAGTCTGTATTTTCATTTTTAGTCAGTCTACATTTCATTATTAAGAAGTCTGTAGTCTTGTTTATCATTGAGAGTATGTCGTTGTAATAGATGTGTTTGCTATTAATAAAATTTAAAATTCCAAAAATAATAGTTGTTATTTTTGCATTTATTTGGTTAAATCAAGATCACGATATATAGGCAATTTTCATAGGACCCGATCATAGCAATTTGAGAAACAAAATAAAAAGGCGGGAAGTAAATGAAAGAAAAAAAGAAGAAGGGAGATCCGCAATAAAAAATAAAAGAGCCAGGAGAAAGCAAAGAAAAGGTAAAGAATAAAAGAAAGGTTATAGTTGAGAATAAATAAATCCGGGATGATGCATGTGGCCGAACAAATTAATATTAGAAACCGATAATTGCCTAGGTACATCCATGCTTCAAATATGTGGTCCTTTGTCTGTTAATACCCTAACCACTAATAACGTTGTTGTTGTTGATGAGTTCAGACAGGTGTTTTAGCTAGCTGGCATTCTGGCAACTCATCCATATAATACCCGCTCCAAAGATATGTCGAAAATGGTTAGCCAAGAGATCGAATCAACTATTGTTGACCCAGTTCGGGAGGAAGAAATAGTGGATGTTAATGCTATGAAAGAGGAAATGTACAAGCTGAAACAACAAATGGCCGA
>MU680332.1:5363-33375 GCA_026770625.1 Nicotiana glauca | reverse complement strand
CACCATATTATGCAACCACTTCTCAAACACCACCACCTCCACCACCAAAGCAAATCCCACCACCTCCACCACCAAAACAAATCCCACCACCTCCACCACCAGTTGCTCCTGTGTACGTGGCTCCTCCACCTGCCATGCTACACAAATCTTCAAGTGAACCTTTGTTCCACACTCAAGAAAACCACTACTATCTGCCTGAGCCTACTTTCAAACCTCATGAGCCCTACTCTTATACCCCTCTTATTGATATATCAGCTGAAGAAGAAAAGCCTCCTAAGAATCCTGAGCAGGAGGAGATGATACACAAAGTAAAAAGCTTGGAATAATCTTTCCGAAACATGCAAGGTCTTGGAGGACAAGTAAGTGTCGCTTATAAAGACCTGTGTTTATTTCCAGAAGTCCAACTGCCTGTGGATTTCAAATTGCCGAAGTTTGATCTTTATGATGGGCATGGTGACCCCGTGGGCCATTTGAGGGGGTTTTGTAGCAAAATGAGGGGTGCTGGAGGAAAAGATGAATTATTAATGGCACACTTCAGCCAAAGCATAGTGGGTCGGCTTTAGAGTGGTATACTAGGCAGGATCACAGCCGATGGTATAAATGGGATGACTTAGCCCAAGCCTTTGCAAATCATTTTCAGTACAATCTGGAGATTGTTCCCGATCGTCTTTCTTTGACCAAGATTGAAAAGAAACCTAGGGAGAGTTTTAGAGAATATGGATTTCGATGGAGAGAGCAGGCCGCGAGGGTCGATCCACCTATGAAAGAGGGTGAGATGGTGGATTATTTTTTGCAGGCTTTAGAGCCTACCTATTACGGGCATCTAGTGTCAGCGGTAGGGAAAACTTTCAATGAAGTTGTAAAGATGGGAAGCATGGTAAAAGAGGGTTTGAAGTCAAATAAGATTATGAGTTACTCCGCAATAAAAGCGACTACCCAAGCCATCCAGGCTGGCGCTGGAGGGGTATCGGGAAAGAAGAAGAAGGAAGAAGTTGCCGTGGTGGAGTCTAGGACATGGTCCAGGGGTCCTTCAACCTATTATCACCAACCTCGTCCACATCATCAACCCTACCCACATACACCATATAGCCCACCACAACATTACTATCCACCTCCCGTTCCCCACTTCTCAGTTCACCACGCCCAAACTTATCCTCAACCTCAGGCACCCTGGCGTGCACCCACTCCCCACAACACCTATCATACCCAAAATGCATACCCACCTCCCAGAACATACAGAAATCCCGGTGGAACTGGTTTTCGACCAAAACCCGCTGCAAAGAATGACAGATTGCAAAAGAAAAAGACTTTCACTCCGCTAGGAGAATCTTATACTAGCCTGTTCCACTGGTTGAGGCAGCTTGGAATGCTAAACCCAATTGAGCCAAAAATACCAAACCCTCCCCCCAGGAACCGGGACCATTCTGTAAATATTGAGTATTGCTCAGGGGCGCCAGGTCATGATACGGAGAAGTGTTGGCATCTGAAAACTGCTATTCAGGAACTTATTAATACCAGGAGAATTGAAGTGCAGGCTCCGGAAACTCCTAATATCACGCAGAATCCATTACCAACTCATCATGAGGCTCACATGATTGAGTTAGTGCAGAGACGAGAATACAAGAAGTCATCGCAAATGGTAATGATGATTAAGGCAAGTGAAAGTAAAGTAGATGAGAAGTTGACTGGTGGGAAAGCCTTGGTCGCAGCAGAGCAGACAGTCAGTGAGCCAGCAATAATAGTGAAGCCAGAACCTGTTAAAGTGACAATACCAGGAGCAGTTGTTAAGCATGTGTTGGTTGTAAAGGGCGCCCGTACGGAACCGGTTATCATTCATGGAACATGGTGGTCATCGCCCTCATGTAAATTGCCCCTGCGTTCTTCAACCCAAATGGCATAACCCTATAACAATAAGTTCCCCAAGGCGTAATGAATGCCGTCTTTTCTGCGTCTTCCTTATCTATCAAAATCTGGTGATAGCCCGCATAACAATCCACGAAAGAACCAATCTCATGTTTGGCACAATTGTCAATCAATATATGGATGTTTGGTAGTGGAAAGTTGTCTTTTGGACTCGCCTTATTGAGATCACGATAGTCAACACACACTCTGATCTTTCCATCTTTCTTTGGCACATGAACAACATTGGCTAACCAGGTAGGATATCGGGTAACCCATATGACCTTCGCCTCAAACTGCTTGTTGGCTTCTTCTTTGATTTTCACGCTGATATCTGTCTTAAATTTTCTCAACTTCTGCTTGATAGGAGGGCATTCCGAATAAGTGGGCAACTTGTGGACCACTAGATCAGTACTCAAACCTAGCATATCATCGTACGACCATGCAAAAATATCTTTGAACTCAAACAACAACTTGATTATGTCTTTTCCTGAGCGGAGATTCCAATTGGACACTTATTTTTGTTTCCCGAACATTTTCCTGATCCCCTAAATTGATTGCATCGGTGTCATTCAAATTAGGTTTGGGTTTTTCCTCAAATTGACTTAATTCTTTACTGATTTCTTCCAAAGCTTCCTCGTCATAATATTCTATCTCATCCTCACACTCAACTTTCACTATTTCACATTGATTAACAAGACTAGGCCGGAAATTCCTCATGCATGATACATCATTGAAACCAGCATAAAAGGGACTGTACAAGAAAGAAAAGAAAAACAAAAATAAAGGCTATCAGAAATGAAGAGAGAAGGAAATTGCATTTCATTAAAATTGTAAAATAACAAGGTTTAACTCATCCAAATGGACGGAACATAGAAATCCGAATTACAACCTTGGAAATAATCCAGATTTAATACTCAAAAGAAAATCAAAAACTAACTACCAAGACTCATTTCGAGTAGGAAGAGGAGTAGCTTCTCAGTTATTAATCTTGGCCTGAGACCCCACGAACTGCACATCAATTTTACTCGGACCTTTGCCTGCTTCCATCATATTCACTTCATCGAACAACCTTTCGAACCTTTCGATCATCTCCTTGTCGGGTTCTATCACCACAGAATTGGGCATTACTGTTGTTGGGCGCCTTTTAGTACCATACCATACAAAAGAACGGGAAAGGCGAGGGATAGGTTTTGGAAGGGTCCACACATATTCTTCATCTTTTTAGCTCTCCTTATGTCGGCAGCAGTGGGTTTGAAACCTAACCTGAAAGTGTCCAGATTTCCAGGAAGAGACACTGGTTGTATAATGCCTTGTAGTGAAGCTCCCAAACCCTTTCCGAGCAGAAATCCATTCCTTAACATATCCGTTGCCACCATGACAGTTGCAGCGGCTACCTTGGGCACAGGAACATACTCCCCTTCCGGGATTTTAACAACTGTCACTGTGTCTAGGACTTGATACACCCACGGGCCTTTGTCATCTTCAACTTCCTCAAAGGGTGTAATAGCATTACAAGAATTGTCCTCCCCATGGACCATAATCTCTTGCCGATCCCATTCAAATTTGACCATCTGATGTAAAGTTGATGGCACTGCCTTTGCGGCGTGAATCCAGGATCGTCCCAATAACAGATTGTAGGACACAGCAACATCAAGCACTTGGAACTCCATAGTGAATTCCACAGGCCCTATCGTGAGCTCCAGTACAATATCTCCCACTGTATCTTTCCCTCAGCCATCAAATCCCCGTACACAGATACTATTCTTATGAATTGTTTCATTGTCGACCTTCAACTTTTCTAGAGTGGATAGAGGGCAAATGTTGGCACTAGATCCATTATCAATTAACACCCGAGTCACCACGGAATCTTCGCACTTCACTGTGAGGTACATGGCTCTATTATGCTCGGTTCCTTCCAATGGCAATTCGTCGTCAGAAAACGTTACCCTGTTAACCTCAAAAATTTTATTTGCAATCTTCTCAAGATGATTCATAGTAATCTTATCTAGTACATGGGCTTTATTTAGAATCTTCATCAGCGCCCGGCAATGTTCATCCGAATGGATCAGTAAAGACAATAATGAGATCTGCGCCGGGGTTTTTCTTAATTTTTCCACGATTGAGTAGTCCTGTGCTTTCATCTTTTTCAAAAACTCTTTAGCTTCCTCTTCAGTAACAGCTCTTTTCACTGGTGCCGGAGTATCTCTGGCTACTTTAACTTTCCTTAATTCTTCAGCGGCAAAGCACCTCCCTGATCTGGTCAACCCATGCATTTCGCACACTTTTTCTTTGACTTCTTTTCCTCTGTACATCACACTCACCCCGTCATAATTCCACGGGACAGCCTTTTCACTAACCACAGGCAACTGAACCACCGGTTGATCGGGAAATTGAAGTTTATGTGGATGATGTGATTATAAAGTCAAGAAAGCAGTATGATCATGTCAAAGACTTGAGGAAGTTTTTCCAAAGGCTCCGCAGGTACAATCTCAAACTCAATCCAGCAAAGTGTGCTTTTGGAGTTCCGTCAGGGAAGTTTTTGGGGTTTGTGGTAAGCCGACGTGGTATGGAATTAGACCCATCCAAATCAAAGCCATCCAGGAATTGCCTCCACTAAAGAGTAAGAAAGAGGTGATGAGTTTGCTCGGCAGGTTGAATTATATCAGCAGGTTCATTGCTCAGCTTACAGCAATTTGCGAGCCTATCTTTAAGCTGCTGAAGAAAGATGCTGCGGTTAAGTGGATGGATGAATGTCAGGCGGAATTTGAAAAATTAAGGAGTATTAGGCCAGTCCACCTGTGTTGGTTCCACCAGAGCCAGGAAGACCCTTGATCCTTTATCTGACGGTTTTGGATAATTCTTTTGGCTGTGTACTGGGGTAGCATGATGTTACGGGAAAGAAAGAGCTGGCAATTTACTACCTCAGCAAGAAGTTCACATCTTATGAGGTAAAATACACTCAACTGGAGAGGACGTGTTGTGCTTTGACCTGGGTAGCGCAGAAGTTGAAACATTACTTGTCAGCATATACCACTTACCTTATTTCGCGGTTGGATCCGTTGAAATACATTTTTCAGAAGCCCATGCCCACAGGGAGGCTTGCTAAGTGGCAAATCCTGCTCATGGAATTTGATATTGTATATGTGACCTGTACTGCGATGAAAGCACAAGCAGTAGCTGATCACCTAGCGGAGAATCCAGTTGATGATGAATATGAACCGTTGAAAACATATTTTCCTGATGAGGAGACAATGCATATCGAGGAATTAGAACAAGATGAAAAACCTGGGTGGAAGTTATTCTTTGATGGGGCTGCCAGTAACAAAGGCATTGGGATAGGAGCGGTACTTATTTCAGAGACAGGGCAACATTACCCTGTTACAGCTCAGCTTCGCTTTTACTGCACCAATAACATGGATGAATATGAGGCATGTAGTTTGGGGTTGAGGATGGCTATAGACATGGGTGTTCAAGAGATCTTGGTCATGGGCAACTCAGATCTTTTGGTGCACCAAATTCAGGGAGAATGGGATACACGAGACTTAAAGCTTATACCGTACCGGCAATGTTTGCATGAACTATGCCAACGGTTTTAGTCAATAGATTTCAAGCACATTCCAAGGATTCATAATGAAGTTGCTGACGCTTTGGCCACTTTGGCGTCGATGTTGCATCATCCAGATAAGGCTTATGTGGACCCATTGCAGATTCAGGTCCGAGATCAGCATGCCTATTGTAATATGGTGGAAGAAGAACTCGATGGTGAACCATGGTTTCATGATATTAAAAAATACCTCAGAATGGGAGTATATCCGTCACAAGCCACAGGGGATCAAAAGAGAGCTATTAGACGCTTGGCAAGCGGATTTTTCTTCAGTGGAGGGGTTCTGTACAAAAGAACTCCAGATCTCGGTTTATTGAGGTGTGTGGATGCTAAACAAGCTACAACTATCATAACTGAGGTACATGCGGGAGTTTGTGGACCTCATATGAGTGGGTATGTGTTGGCAAAGAAGATTCTCCGAGTAGGTTATTACTGGCTTACTATGGAACGGGATTGTATCAGCTTTGTGCGCAAGTGTCATCAATGCTAAGTACATGGAGATTTGATTCATTCTCCACCATCTGAATTGCATACAATGTCGACACCATGGCCCTTCATTGCTTGGGGAATGGATGTCATTGGTCCAATCGAGCCAGTAGCATCTAATGGGCACAGGTTTATTCTAGTAGCCATTGATTACTTCACTAAGTGGGTTGAAGCGAAAACTTTCAAATCAGTGACCAAGAAGGCAGTGGTTGATTTTATGCATTCAAATATCATTTGTCGGTTCGGAATTCCGAAGGTGATTATCACAGATAATGGTGCCAATCTCAATAGTCATCTGATGGCGCAAACATGTCAGCAGTTTAAGATCACGCACCGCAATTCCACCCCATATCGTCCTAAGGCGAATGGAGAAGTTGAGGCAGCTAATAAGAACATCAAGAAAATACTTCAGAAAATGGTGGAAGGATCCAGGCAGTGGCATGAGAAGTTGCCTTTTTTTTTGCTAGGATATCGCATTACTATTCGCACTTCGGTAGGGGCGACTCCTTATTCATTGGTGTATGGTACGGAGGCAGTGATACCTGCAGTAGTTGAAATACCCTCCCTTCGGATTATTGCAGAGGCGGAAATTGATGATGATGAGTGGGTCAAAGACCGTTTGGAACAATTGAGCTTGATTGATGAAAAGAGATTGGCAGCAGTATGTCATGGAAAGTTGCACCAACAGAGAATGACAAGAGCTTATAACAAGAAAGTGCGTCCGCCGAAATTTGAAGTAGGACAATTGGTATTGAGGCGTATCTTACCTCATANCTTTGTTATCCTTTTGAGCCTTATTATATTTTCTTTCGTATCCCTCTTTCGGAATCAACAACAAAACTCGAGGATCGAATGGGGAAATTAAGTGGAGAAACAGGAGAAAGACAGTAGAAAAAGAAAAGAAAAAGAAAAGAAAAAGAGAGAAGAGAAAAGAAAAAGAAAAAGAGAAAAAGAAAAGAAAAGAAAGAGAAAAAGAAAATAAAAGAAAGAAAGAAAAGAGAAAAGAAAAGAAAGAAAATAAAAAAAAAAGAGAAAGAAAAGAAATGAAAAAGAGAAGAAGAATGGAAGGAAAGAAACATCACAACAATGAAAGGATTTTATGACCTGAACTACGTTTGACTTGATCCCAAAAAGGGTAAGTAGGCAGCCTCACTGAGGTTCAGTCACAACAAAAGAAAATCCAAGAATCCCCAAGAAGGAAACTGGGGCAGAAGTTATGATTGTTGCAGAAATGTGATTCCGAAAGATGTAATATTTGAACCCACGTTGAAATATTTTGAGCCTTTATACCCTTCTTTCTAAACCCATCCAAAAGCCACATTACGGTCCAAAGAAAGACCTTCTGATCAATTTTAAGAAATGTCAATACGAGCAGGTAAAGTGATTCATGTTGGGGACAACACTCAAGCGACAGAAGGAAAATGATGAAAATGAGAGAGTCTTATTGGTGAAAACCCTCACGGGCACCATAAGGCGAAATGAATTTGAGAGATATTGAAAATGAGAGAGTCTTATTGGTGTTTCACCCTCACGGGCACTGTAAGGCGAAAGTGAGTTTTTCAGATGGGAAAATGAAGGAAGTCCGTGGTTAAAAGGTGTTTTTGAAACATGGCAAAATAAGCAAGGTTGGGTTTTGGTGAAAGTCGGTTGTGAAAGCATAGAACAGCAAATATGGCAATTGATAGTTGGTTGGTTGGACAGACTAGGCTGGTTAATCCAAAATGCATGGCACGATCAATGATATCAGCCTTTCCACTCAGATAAGTCTTATCCTTTTTCTCTTCATTATAACTTATTCGTTTTCAGAGTCTTTCTATCCTCAAAACCTTCGAGGACATTGCATTTCATTTTCTTGAAGTTTGTCTATAAGACGTTTCAGTATCAGGTCAATTCAGAAACAAAAAGAAGGATGTCAAGGCTAACTACCAGCTTCCCAGTTGTATGGCATGACGAGATTGGGACATATCAAAAGAAAGCAAAGCATAAGGGACCACTGGAAATCTTATCAGTGTAAAAGAGAAGCAAAGTTTCAGAAGAAGGGAACAGAAACACCAAAACAGTAATATGAGGTAAACATTTGGGTCATCAAGATCAGAGGGTTGAAAGTCAGCCGGGAAGTCATGGCAAGTCAAAGAAAGTCCAAAGAAGCAAGTCAGAGCAAAGTCGGAAATAGGAGCATGGCCAACAAGAATGCCAGCAGCTAACCACCGTTTTTATATTAACAAATCTTTCTTTGACTAAAACAGGGGCAAAAAGAATTTTTATTTATAAGCAGGAGCCAACCTGGATAACAAGGGAATAATTTTCCAAAGTCAGCAAGCAGGAGCCCACCTGAAGAACAAGGGAATATCTTTCAAAATTATTCAAGCAAGAGCCCACCTGAAGAACAAGGGAATACTTTTAGTGTAACAAGCAGGAGCCCACCTGAAGAATAAGGGAATACATTTCAAGCACAACATTCAGCCACCCACCTGAAGAATAAGGGAAGTATAATGCAAGTCTTATCTTTCAAGTTAATATTCAGTAACACAACGCGCCCAGTTATCAAACTGGGGCAGAAAATTTTCCTCATTTTGTATGGTTGTTGTAAGCAGGAGCCCACCTGAAGAATAAGGGAATATATTTCAAAAATTCAGCAAGCAGGAGTCCACCTGAAGAACAAGGGAATATCTTTCAAATTCAGCAAGCAGGAGCCCACCTGAAGAACAAGGGAATATCTTTTCAAATGCAGCAAGCAGGCACCCACCTGGAAAACAAGGGAAGTACAATCCAAATTTTAGTCTTTAAATATTTGATAACATGATATGCCCAGTCAACAGACTGGGGCAGAAGATTTTCTTTGTTTGTCTATTTTGTTGCAATCAGGAGCTCACCTGGAGAACAAGGGAATACATTTTCAAGCATCGCAATAAGGAGCCCACCTGGAGAGCAAGGGAATACCTTTTCAAGCTTCGCAAGCAGGAGCCCACTTGAAGAACAAGGGAATACCTTTTCAACCATAGTAAGCATGAGTCCCCCTAAAAAATGGACACATATTTTCAAATTGTAGTAGACGAGCATCAACATGAAGAATGGCAAAGAACCTCGCCAAGGCAACTACAAGAATTCCATTGAAAGAACACAAGATACAAGTTCAAGACAACACAAGAGCAAGTTTGAAGGCATAGATAGGATATTTTGTAATTTCTAGATTATAGCTTAGGCTGGCTTCTTTTTATCTTGACGGTGTAATAAGGAGGTCAGCGAGCAGTAACAGCAGCAACAGCAGTGAAATCACAGCTCCTGGTAGTCCCAGCTACCAGACATTCCTGAACTACACTGACCTGGTTCCTGTTCAGCCCAGGATATGTAGGCAACCTCTGAAGCAGGGCGCGGTCAAAACTTTTCAAAATGCTTCACAACGGAATATTCGAACAGGCAAAAATCGCTCGTATTTGCTCACTTATCTTTGCACGAAAACTCTTCATGTTTCCGAGCAAAGAGGGGCAGCTGTGAGTACGTGATTTTTGCCCTATATATGAGTTATTCCCATAAAATTCAAACAAAAGATTTTTCCTTATTTTTACAATTTTTGTGAATTTTGTGTTAATTGTTTGCATGTTATTTGTGCATGTTAAGTCATATGAAAATACAAAATATGCATTTGCATTTAGGATTTTAATTTCATTTTTAGTATTAATTAGGTATTGATTTGTTTTAGAATAAAATTTAAAAAAATTCACAAAAAATAGTTCCTAGGCAAATTTAATTGATAATTGATTTTAAATAATTTTAGAAGTTAAATAGTTTAATTGGGTTTTGTTTTAATTTTTACAAAAAAAAAAATACAAAATACAAAATGAAAATGAATGCAAAAGCAAGAGAAATAACAAGAAAATAAAATCAAAGAAGGGAAAAATAATTAAGTAAATTTGGGCCAAAATAAACCTAGCCCAAACAAAATCCCATTTCAATCCTGCTGATCCATGCCCAAGTCAGTTCCCAGCCCATCCCAAAAATGCCCCAAACCCGGTCCAGCCACCTTAGAGTTAAACGACGTCGTTTGGCGTCTTCCAATCCTGGCCATCCAATTTCTTTGATCCAACGACCCCAATCCTTTCCCCTATTTAAATAAGATTGTTTTAAACCCTAAACGACTATATTGTCTTCCTCGTACCCCTGTAGTGCCCACCGTATCTCCACCGGAGTCGACGCCACCGGTGAACGTCCCTAACTCCGATCACTACCAAAATCATATCCCTAGATCGCCTCAAAGCCCTCATCATGAATCTCTTATCAGCTTCCCTCGAATCATACCCGGTCTGCTTGAATATTGGATTTTGTCACCGCCGTCTCCGTCGCCCACGGCGGCGCCGTCTCCAATCACCACCAAACTGACATCCCGGGTCCTTCTCCTTCTCCTCTGTCCATATTTGACCTTATTTTTCTTCGAATCACAACCTAAATCGTCGAATATTCAACCGAAAAATCTCCGGCCACGACGTCAACTATTCCAAATCACTCTGAACTTACACCAATGATTCCCCTGCCTTCCCTTAACCCAAATCCGTGACCATTTTCTATCAAATCTCACTGAAACCACTCAAATTTGGGTTTAAGAACTTTCCGGCCAAGAACCCTAGTTTCCAAATTATCCTAAATTAAAGTCTCGTGACCTGTTCATCTTCCTTACGAGGATTTCAAGATCATAGACAATCAGACGCCACCAGAGTCCATTGATTCGACAACTAGGGTTTGGGCTAATACATGCCATGATTTTCCTGACCTCCAAGACATATTGTGAGTTATGTTCTTTTTTTTAGGGTTCCTTTGTTCTTTCTTAATTTCTTTTCTTTTCTATTTTTTAATCAAGTCTTTGACCTTCTCTTTGGTATTGTAGTTTGAGTCTGTAAATTGTTCAGAATAAATGTCGATTACATTATGATTTTTGTTTGATTAGATTTCAAGGTTGATTGAAAATAATGAAGATTCTTCATGATTAGTTCAAAGCTTCTGTTTCATGTGATTCTGCTAGGCTTAGTTATTTTTGCTTCACGATTCATTAGATTTAATTGATCCTGTTTAGTTGTTTTGAAGTGTTAGTTATATTAATTAACTAATTAGTCTTGATTAGTTTAGATTTTGATTAGTTTGATCATCTTAAGTTTGATTTAGTATTTTTTGGGCAATTGATTAAAATCCAGCAGTTTTCTTAGATTTAAAAGACTGGTTATAGCTATTAGTTTTAAAGGGGAATGGGGTTGGTTAACTAGGGGTAGGTTAGTAATTTTAGTGAATAAAAGAGGGGTAACATAGGAATTTAGATAATGAAATTTTGTAGCAACAGATTAGGAACACTCTAGAATGTTCTAAAACAGGAACTTAGTTGTAATTTCAGAAGTTAAGATACTTACTTGAGTAACAACTTAGAAATGCAGGGACCAAACTGAAAAATAAATAGGGACTAGTAAGGAAAACAGAAATTGTGATGGCTGCCCTTTTTTGGCCTATAAAAAGGCATGAATGGTGCCTTGAAGAACAAGTTTAGAAGCTCCAAAAAAAATTTCCCCCAAAACTCCTCTTCCAATTTTAGATTTCAATTTGAATTTTAAACCTTCTAAAATCCCAAAAAAAAAAAATTAGAAAATCAACAACCAAAACCAAAATATCACTGTTACATTGGAGGATTCAAGTTAAACTTCGATTTCTGGCTATTAAAATTCATTCTTCTAATCCCTGAAATTTCAGAAGTTATTGGTTGTTATTTTTCGAGTGAATTTGGATCATTTCAAGTTGATTGCTGGTTGTCTGCTGACTGTGATGGTGTAGTATACTCATTTTGTCTATTTGACATTACTGAGGGTTGATCTACTGAGTTTGTTTGGTTTTTAAAAGTATCTCTGAGTTGTTGAACTCTTTTGAATCATGATGTGATCTGCTATCATCTGCTGTTGTTGTTTTCTGCTGACTTGCTCTTCTCCTTCCTCAAATTTCATTGTCTGGTACACTTCTGAGCTGGTGTGATGTATCCGCTTATTTGAGCAACACAAATAAAAATCATGCACGTTTTGAGTTTATGTTTTAAATAGATTTTAATTGTGATTTGTAGTTAGGTATTGTAGCCATATTGTAATTTGCTTGAATTAGCTTTGATTGAAATTTGTAATAATGGGACTGTTAAGTAGTAGAACCGGACAGTCATAGCTTAGTTTACTAGCATAAAAACAGAGTATAAAAAACGACGCTGTTGATATATATGAGTAGTTAGTCAGTTTTCATACAGTGTTAGTTACAATTACAATTTGTGAATCAAAGTCGTGTATATGAAAAGTTAAGTCTAATTAGTAGGACTTAGTTCTAAAATCAGATTATCGAAATCTTGATATTTATTTGACTCTAATGTATGAATCATAAATCTGCCTGTGTTAGTGAGTCGTTATTTCTAGTTTTGAATAATCAATCTCATGATAAGTCAAAAGAACAATTAAGTAATTGGTTCGATTATTGTCTTACTGATACGAGTATGGAAAAAATGTTATTTCTGTTAAATCCAGTTGCTAAAACACTTAAGGTGATTAGGATGGGCTTTCACCTGCAGCTAGTTGAGTTAAATTGTGGGTTCAGCTTGTTCTCAGGCGATCGTAGGCCCATCAATAAGAGAACGGCCGAGGTTTTATTTCCTAATATTGCACTTGTAGGGCCTGGGCCAAGGCTGATGAGCAACCCATTTCTAAATATAATTGGGTTTCAGAAATTTATGATATAAAGAAAACAAGTTTGCTATAAGTCAAAATTCTTCTACAAATTAAATCAGGAATTAATTCATAAATATAAAATTGGGTCTTGAATTATGTAGCGGGTTCAAGCTAAAAGGTTTTACCCTTTTGTTTGAATTCGGACTTGAACTCGAGGTCTGAATTTATATTCATGAGTTAATTGACCTTTAGAGACAAACAATATGAATAGAAAATTTAGTCACGTTAAGTTGGCCTTTAATAATAAAATTAGATGAGGCTCGCCAAACCAAATACAAATTGCGGGGCCCTCATTAATTACTTAATAAAAAATACTTAGAAATTCGGGACGGGCTATTTAGCAAATTTCACGGCCTTACCAAAAGATATTAACGCGTTAGTCACTTTAGGCGCGTTTTTTTAATAATTTTACCTTCCTAATTTCGGGTGCACATTTATGTGACCCAAATCCAAATCTCAACGGAGTCGAAATGTGTTGATAACCACGGGTGCACTGGTGCGACGTGGTTCGAGACGCATTTTTACGACGTTGCAATTCTTATAAAAAATAAAAATAAAAAGCGGGCTACTAATAAAAAAACACATAAATTAGAACATGTTTTGAAATTAGATAAAATCAAACACAACAGTTGAGCGACCGTGCTAGAACCACGGAATCCGGGAATGCCTAACACCTTCTCCCGGGTTAACAGAATTCCTTACCCGAATTTCTGGTCTGCGACTGTTAAATAGAGTCAAACCCTTTCATCGATTCGGAATTCAAATCGGTGACTTGGGACACCATATATCTCCCAAGTGGCGACTCTGAATCTTAAATAAAACGAATCCCGTTTCGATTGTCCTTTAATTGGAAAAACTCCTTTCTTTATTATACCCTTTCCCGGGGTGTAGTAAAGCGGAAAAAGGAGGTGTGACAGCAGGACCATTGACATTAATTGAGGCAGACTCTATTATCAGGTGGTTATTTGGCCTAACTTCCCTTTGCTTTTCTTCTTGTATTAGGATGGAAAAAGCTTGTGCAATGCCGGCAACAGATTCATCATCAAAATACTCCCTCTCACGACTGTGTAAACCTCGTTCAATCCCATTAAAAACCTAATTAGCCTCATGTCCTGTTCCACCTTCTGCATACTTGCCTTGGCACCACAAGTACATAGGCATTTACATTGAGCGTTAATTCTTCCCACAATTTCTTCATTTTTGTATAATATCTTGTAATGTCTAGGGTTCCCTGACTTAGATCATTGATTTTCCTTTCAAGCTGGTATAATTTTGCTCCGTTTGTCTGATCGTACCTATCCTCTAATTACTGACATAATTCCTTTGCATTGACTACATATTATAAGCTATCTGCTAAATCCTTTGAAAGTGAGTTGAGAATCCACGATGTTACCATATCGTCGCATCTCTCCCACTGTTCAAACATCGGATGTCCAGAATCTGGCTTCTTACACTTTCCATTGATGAAGCCAACCTTATTCTTCACTGAGAGAGCTCTGAGGACGCCTCTTCTCCAAGATCTATAGCCAGTTCTGTCAAATATTACCGGCACCAGTGTCGATCCGGCACTTTCTGAAGGATGCATGTACATAGGATTGGTTGAATCTAACGTATCCTTGTTTACGTTAGGTGAATCGGTTGAATTCGAAGTATCACCATCTGCTGCCATGATATAGGATGAAATAATTCACAAATCTGTGAATTGTGGGTGAAAATTACGGTTTCTCGATTCTCGACTTGTCATTGTTAATCGAGCAGAAATTGATGACGAAAATGATGAGCCTGAATGAGAGTTGTGTTATACGTGAGCCTTAGATCTGCTACCATATTAAGATTGAGAGATCAAATGTAATCTCAAGCTGCCATTGTTATGGCAGTTGAGCTCAAACAAGGGAAAAAGAGAGAACAAGGAGACTTCTAGAAGAATGATATTTTGGGAAAAGAAATCTGATTTCATTCTCTATTGTATGTGTTATATATACATGTGTAAGAAAAATATAATAGCAACTACCATTAGCTAATTACAAAAATACCTTTACAGTTGATACTTTTAATATCTTGATACCCATACTAATTGATGCATATTTTAATAGATTTGAAAAAATAATTTGAAATGAGTAATTAATATTATGGGTATAACAGAAAAAAAGAACTGTTAAAAGTGATAAACAAAAGTAAAAATCTCTTTTTATAATACTGAACAAGTAAAAGGGAATGAAGGAAGTACTTGATAATTCTACTTCCAACTTGTTAAACACCTCAATGTACGAAGATTAGAAGGTTTGGTTTTATGTTCCCGTCATTTGTACATCTTTGCTATTTTAATTAATAAATAAGGTAAAAGTTAATGTCAAACCCTCACGTCAGGAGAGGTGAAAGCCTGTGTGAATGAATTTAATTTTTGAAAAATGTAGAAAGAATCAAAGAATGATCAACATTTTTGGGACTAGATAGTCCCATCACTTTCTTGAATAATTAAATGCTTTTGGTCCCATGACAACTATAGCAACACGGTTTTACTAAAATTATTCGCAACTAATAATGTGGATAAAAGAGTTTAAATTCATGGCAATTATCACTTTTTTTGTCAATATATTCATATTCTTTCGAAAAAAAAACGCAATATTTCAAAGTTATCAAAAAGATCCTAAGTTGTAAAAACCAAAGGCGAAAACCATTCTTATTACTTCCTCCGGTCCAAAATAAGTGATTTTTTGATATTTTTCTTGTGGTCCAAAATAAGTGATTTTTCCAGATTTCAAGAATGAATTAATTATTTTTTTCCTATATTGTCCATGGAGTAAATAGTATTGGAATATGTGTTAGGAGCGTTTATGTGATATAGTAAAGGTTAATATGGTCAATTCCATTGCTAATTAATGCTAAAAGGTAAATTTTTTAATCTGTATGAAAACACCCAAAAAAATACTTATTTTGGACCGGAGGGAGTAGAATTTAGTGCATACACTAGGGAATTGAAAATTACATTACACAACATGACGATTACGAATGCCATAACCAAAAAAAAAAAAAAAAGAGAAACAAAAATACTGAGGGCGAAGAAAATCAAAAGGGAAAATTAGACGACACGTCAAACATATACAACTATATTTATTACTTGTAGCTATATTTTGAGCAAATTTACCATTCGTAGTTATATGACTTTTATAGCATATTCATGAAACAAGAGATTAATCCAATTGGTTAGAGCACGTAGGGCTGCTTATCGTGCGGATTGGTCGATTATTTACTCCTAACGGTTTCGCTTATTGGTTATCGGCTTTTAAATGTATTAATCTGCTAGCCACCCGATAAGATATCGGGTAGATTGGTATCAGTTTAGCTCTTATCGGGCGATTTATCAGCCTAGTTCAATTTATATTGCGTGCATTAATATTTGCTGACCGGTCACTCAAAATAGAAAATTGAGAAAAGAAAAAGGAGAAATTAGAGTAGCAGCTTTCCAATTTTAAGTATTAAAATAGCCATCAATATGAATTCTCCAAACTCTCAGCTCAGGATAATTCAGTTACTCTATTATCATCTTGATTACACTTCACAATCACATATAATATATACGCCTTTTTCTTTGAACTTTCATCACTAATATTCTTCGAGAAAGAAGTTAAGAAGTTGTATTAGTGAATAAGCATTAGAATACTGACATTAGCAACAACGAATTAATGATATGAGGTCTTTTCTGTAGTAATATATATATATATATATATATATATATTCTTAACGGGTTAACGGATTATTCATTAAGAAAATTGAATAATCCACCCCCAAATAGATAAACCGTTAATAAAAAAATTCCAATCGGTTCCCATTCCGTTAAACCATTAACCTGATACCAATAAGCCATTAAGCTTCAATTTCGGTTCGATTTTTGGTTTCGGCCGGGTTTTGAACACCCCTAATAGCACGCACTTAATAAGCAAAGGTCTTGAGTTCGACTCTTAACAAGAACAACAATAGCTGCGAATGGTGATTAAGAAAAATATAGTTACTAACCTCTAAACTATAGTGTTTATGAAAATTCCTCATATTAAAATTACTTGCGGTCCAATAGAGAAGAGGAAAGGATTCTCATTATCTTTTCTAAAAGATCGATATTAAATGAGTCGCCCAATTATTCTATTAACACGTTTAGAAAGTTGTGTTTTGATCCTCTTTTGCAAGATTACCAGATCAGATGAGAATGCCTTGCAAATTATAGTTTCGTATGAGAAAATAAAAAAACCCGGTGTATCATTTAATTTTCGGAAAAAAGGTCAAATATACCCATGTACTATCAGAAAAGGTTTAAATGTATTTTATTATATTTTGATTCCAAATATACTTCTATTGTTATACTATTGGTTCAAATATATCTATTTTCCGTTAAGTTTGTCCAAAGTGGACATCCAATCCTTTGTAGCATTGACATTTGATGAGGTGGATGCCACATGAAAGGCACTAAGGTGGCATGCCATGTGGCATCCACCTCATCAAATATTAGTGCCACGTAGGATTGATGTCCACTTAACATAAGAGGGGTATATTTCAACCAATAATATTAAGGCAAGAGTACATTTAGACTCAAAGTACAACGAAGAATATATTTAAACCTTTTCTCATAGTACAAGGATATATTTGGCCATTTGCTATTTAATGTTTTTCTCCAGAAGAAACTAGAATTTCTATAAAGCAAGCATTGACGGACTAATAGATGAATAAGGTTGGTAATTCAAAAGTCCTGAAATTTAACTTCTGAAAAATGGAACTAATATATATGCTGCTAGGAAAACCGATATTCACTTCTTTCAATTTGTTACCTTATTTTTTTTCTCTTCATTTGCCCTTATTCATTAATTAGTAATCATTTTTTACCCTTTACCCTATTATTTTAAAAAAAAAAAAATTTACAAAATACACTACTTATTTAAGACAATGCAAGCTTATTCTTGCAGTTGTATAGTATTATGAAATAATATAATCTATTCAAATATTTTAATCATAAAATAATATTGAGTTTCTTCGTTTTTTATTGCTTTGGATGTTCTCTGGCTGAAAGAAATTGATAAGAAATGTGTCTTTTGATTTGATGATTTAACAAACTTTATATGAGAACTAGATAGGGAACCGAATTCAACTAGCCTCTCCGCGTTTAGAAAAACAAGTCAAATGTCTGGCACAAATTTCAATGAAATTAGTTAAGGGAACAGTAGAGGGAACAGATAGATATCGGTTCCTCCTGTCACAGTACAAGTAAACTCTTATAGTTGTTAAAGCAGCTGCACTGCACACGCAATAGTACAGTAGTACTGTTGAAGCATGTTATATACCCGACACTCCCTTGCATTATTCTTGATGACCTCACTTATATATTACCAACATGAGATAATTGATTGCACGCACTTGCAAAACCTAAATATTATTTAATCTCAAGTGTGCAGCCGCCTTCATTCTCTCAAAGGCATTGAAGAACAAAACAACAATATAACGAAGGACTAGATCCCAGCATTGATTAAGTTATAAACTGTATGGTTGTATTGACTAGAGTTAGTCAATTGGTTAGCTTTGTAATAGAGTTATTACAAAGTGGCTTACAATATAGTTATTGTAAGTAGGTGTAGGTGAATGTTTAAGAGTTTAATTCCTAGGTTATAATAGGTTGTAATCTAAAGTTGCTCAGTTAGTGAAGTTGAAATCCTACAAGTGTAGGTCATGATTTTTAATCCCGTGAGTTGGGAGTTTTTCATGTTAATTTCGTTCTATTATTTACTTACTGTTGTGCTCTGTGGGAACTGATAGAGAACCAGATTCTCTATACAGTTTGGTTGACTCTTAGTTTATACCAATTGGTATCAAAGCATGTTCTTTCTATAAGGCTAACACCTAGAAAGGATCTACATGGCTGCTCCACCAAATTTTGAAGAAGTTCAATCAACCTATAGACCACCATGATTCATTGGACAATGCAATGGCTGGTGGAAGACAAGAATGCATGATTTTATCATGGCAGAAGACTCACAACATTGGGATGTTATCTGTAATGAACCATTTGTCCCTATGAAGATCATTGGCAAGACACCCGTCACATTTACAAAGACAAGGAAGGAATATAATGATGATGATCTTAAAGCCATCGAGACAAACTTCAGAGAAAAAAATATCCTCGTCTGTGGTATTGGACCAGACGAGTACAACCGCATCTCAGCCTGTTAATCTGCCGAGGAGATCTGGGAGGCTCTCCAGACTGCATATGAGGGAACCACTCAAGTCAAGCAGTCAAAAATCGACATGCACACTACTGAGTATGAACTCTTCAAGATAAAGGAGGATTAGTCCATTCAAGACATACATACTCGTTTTACTTCCATCATCAATGAACTTCACTCTCTTGGAGAGATTACCTCGAGGAACAAATTGGTCAAAAAATACTCAGTGTGTTACCTGGTTCCTGGGATAGCAAAGTCAATGCTATCACGGAAGCCAAAGATCTGCAGAAGCTGACAATTGACAAACTCATTAGAAATCTAAAAACCTACAAAATGAAGAAGAAGAAGAAATATCATGAAAGAAGAGAACCCAAAAAGGAGAAGAACCTAGTTCTCAAGGTAGACAACAATGACCCAAGTGGTGATGATGCTGACATGGCCTATCTTACACGGTGATTTCAGAAAATGGTTCGAAGAAATAGAGGAATTTCTAAGAAAGGCAGCTCTAACAGAAACACAAAAAGTTATGATTGTTATCACAAGTGCTGAAAGCCATGACATTTCATCAAGTATTTCCCTCTCCTCAAGTAGTACCATTACAAACACAACGTGGATAAGACAACTAAGAGGAACCCGGTCCCCGATAGAAAATTCAAGAGAAGAGATACTGCTGATAATGTTGTGAAGCAAGCTCTTGCTGCCTAGGGAGATTCCTCTAGAATTTGAGGGTGATGATAAACAAGTTGACACCTCCATGATGGCCGTTGAAAGCGAAGCTGCAGAATATGGTTCCATATTTTCCCTAATGACAAAATCTGATAAGGATGAAGATGATGATCACGAAAATTTTCTAGATGTTCAAAGAAATTTGAAGTCTTATTCTCAAAAGAATCTGGTATATTTAGCTAATATCTTAATTGATGCTTACCACAATCTCATTAATGATAAAAATGCTTTAACTGAGGAAATAAGAGAGATAGAACATGAGAGAGATGATTCGCTGGTCGTAGTTGTGATTTGAAGGAAACAATAGAGGAGTTAAAGAAAGATAAAAATGCTTTAACTGCAAAAATCGGAGAGATAGAACATGAGAGAGATGATTTGCTGGTAGTAGTAGTGAATTTGAATGAAATGGTAGAGTAGTCAAAGAAAGATAATATTCTGTTAAAAACTTCGACGGAAAACTGCATGAACTCATGAAAAGGAAAGGAAGTGGCAAAAAAGGCACACCTAAGCTTGAAAATGAACTCAAAAAGGTAAAACTGAGTCATTGTGCTGAACTTGAAAGAAATAGACAACTTCAGAAAGATTAAAGTAGGGTTAAAAACGATCTAGATAACTCTCTAAAGTGGACATGTTCCTTCGACACAATCACTTCCATGCATAAAAGTATGGGGGGAACAGGCAAATAATCGGGTTCCAAAAATAGAAGGATTGCTATAACCCACATAGAAAGTATGTTACTATGCCTGATAATTGTCTTTGCACTCACTGTGGTAATTGTCGCGCCCTTTTTTTTCCTCATCGCGAAGAAAGGTCCAGGTTTCGAAATTTTCATGGGGAAATCGACTCTTTTCCTTTAGGGAATTGGGTTTTTAAAGAGTCGTCACCTAACGGATTGTGGTGCGTTAGGGCACCTTTTGCAATTAACTCATAGACTAGTTTGCATTACCAGAGATTTAGGGTAAGGGCTCGAAATAACTTTTAAGGGAAGGTGTTAGGCACCCCTCGCGGTCCACAACAGTGGGTCCCGACCAAACTTATACTTATGAATTAGTCATTTTAATAGATAAACAGTTTAAGCACGTACTTGCAAGTAAGGCATGTTTTGACATTCTAAGCACATGTATGATTCAAGTAATGAAACAAGGGAAAAGGTTTTGAACAGGTTGTACATAGATAAAGAAAAGTAAACTCATTTAAACAACGGGAATTGGAAAGATGGGTCCTAAGTTGGTTAGCCTACAGATCATACCCACACAATGCCCGGTAATCACTACTCAAAGAGGGGCTACACGTGACATTATCGCGTAGTCATCATATCCATACTACCCAATTCCCTCCCCTTGGTCATAGCCTAAAGAGTTCTAGCAGCCTCGAGAGTGTCGTATGCGCCCGTCCCTTCCTGGTGGCCCTGGAGGTATTTAAGACCTCTATTTTTTGGAAAGTTCTAGACCACCCTAAGGTTTTAAAAGGATAAAAGTCTAGGCGTCAATCAAGAACAGTTAGGACTGCATTTAAAGGGAATTGATTACAGGCTCACAGTCACCTCCATAAATATAGCAAGTAAATGCACGTCTTCAAACATCAATAAAGTATTTTAAGAGAAAAATCCTAGAACATGATATATAGGTGAGCAAGGGTTATACAGTATTGAACTAGGACAAAGGTGTCAAAATCCTATTTAGCTTGCCTACTGATTTAGACTTGTTAAAGCTGAATAGTTTTAAATAACAAAGCACAGTTTAGAGCTGCAGATTTAAATCTCCCTATATGATTGCCTAAACGTAGAAAATTGGTGTCCTAAGAGCATGATATCTATACTGATGCAGTAAAACAGTGAGCAGTTTTTAAATGGACACTTGAGATCCTATAAACATGCTTTGTAGAGGTAGTAAATTAAGGCATCGTTTGAAAACTCATTTAAAGAAGCGGACAGTTGACTAAAACAATTCAGAATGAACTAACATAAATTAAACTGATTTATTTCAACTAAACTGATTTTAAGTCCTATAGGCATGATTTCTATTAGAACTGATTTTAACTCTTATAGGCATGACATCTAATTATTAAGAGCTGACTTAGATCCTTATAGGCATGATTTCTAAGGAAACGAGTTTGAATACATGATGTAACAAAATATGAAATTCAACTACTTTACACCCTATAGGCACGATATCTAATTATAAGGCCATCTAGATCCTATAAGCATGATTTCTAAATCAGTCTATGTGTGTCAGAGTTTCCTAAGGACCTCACGGATCCCAGGCAGTGCTCATACATAGATCTTTTCTCAAACAATAAGTGATTTAGGTGCAGTGTGGAAGGCCAGCTCTCATGCCAGAGTTCGGAGAGATCTCAAGGGTCTCAAGACAGTACACATATCAGAGGGGCAGAACCTAGTAACCTAAGAGTAAAGTGAGAGTGCTTGACATAGTCTTGTTTTGAAAATAGTACAGAGATGACTTCAGAAGTAGAAAAGTTTTCAAAAATAAGAAATACCTTAGTGGTAAAAGATAATTTGAGAAGAGTATCAAGCAGTAAAAAATCAATTGGTCATATGAGACATTCAGAATACTTAACGAATAGAACTTCACATGGGGATAAAGGGTTTGTGGCACATAAGAATCACCTTAGAGTACAAGGATGGGGATAGGAGAAACATATAGTCACAAACTGCATGCAACACTTAGGATCTTAGAGACTCAGTAGATAGTCTAGTCATAGATAACAGTTGGCCTATATTGAACAGGATTAAACATATAGTTTGGACATGCTAAGTGAAGAAGTAAATAAGAAGGAGTGCAGAGTGTAAAACATGCATTGAATAAGACAAAGTTTTAGACATGCTGAGCAAAGAAATAAACAAGAATACAAGTTGAAATCACAATTGATGAACTAGTACAGGGATAAAACACATAGGGTTTGGTTCTCAAAACTTAATTACAGACATACCAGTGAAGGAGATCAGACACAAAGTATAGAGCAATATAGTGAAATAACTAGCCTTGACTTACAGCCGGCTAGTTCAATGGAAGTAGCAAGTGACAGAAAAGGCAGAAAGCTTTAAGTAGAAGAGAGAGTTTTTGAACTAGTATTTTTTTTTAACTTAAAATAAAGGGGGGGGGGGTTATATATTAATCAAAAGCTTCATCGAATAAGGTAAGAGATCAATTAAGTAGCAAATCAAGAAAGTCACATATAAATCAACAAGTTCTTCCCTTAATCAAGGGATAATTAAATCAACGATAAAATCATGCTAAGTATTTAAGGAAAAGAATCAAGTAAAGTTTTGGTGCAAAACATATAATTAGGGGTATATGAACAACAGTTTAATTAAGGAAACAAATTAGTAATAATCAGCGGAATACATAAGGCAAGCAATCCAGTCAAATCGAATAGAGAGGTAAGAATCAAGAGTTAAATGGAAGGTGTTTAAATGAAACCAGGAAATAAGGGATTCAGAGTAATCAAGGGTTCAGAAAGTCATAAAAGAGGCAACATGCTTAGCATATAAAATAAGGTAGAACATGAATAGTCAAGATTTCACATAGCTTTAACAAAACACATAGTTAAACGATACTGATTCAATAAGAGAGATCAAGCATATAGAATGAATGAAAGCGTTGAACTAAGCAATTCAGTAGAAGCATATTAAGATAAGAAAATCATGAGAAATTACAAGAACCCAAAGCAAGAGCATAATCAAATGTACCAATATGTAGAAACCAAATGAAGAACCCCAAAAATTAGGGTTTTCAGTACAAACGGGCTAAGGGTGTTGCATGATCATAAAAAAATTAGTCAAAATATATGAGAAGCAGAAGATTAAACACAGAAAATCATTAAACAATTTTTGAAAAGAAATTCCGAAAAACCTAGTTTTAGGAAAAGATGAAGATCACTTGAAAATCCTACAAGTCTTGTAAAGAATCTTAAGGTCGTTGTAAAACTCACATGAAACAAACCCAAATCATCTTATATCTGTACAGATCTAAGAGGTTTTAGAAAAGAAATTAGGGGTTTGAAGAGAACCATACATAGATGAAGAAACCTGCTTAGAAAATCATAGATCGTAGCTAATATAGGACGATCTCACTCGGAATCACACCGGAATGGCCATAAAATAGGTGAGAGTTGAGTGGTCCCTTGAGGGCCCTGGAGGTAGCAAGAATGACATGAGAGAGGCCATTGGAGGCCTGGGGAGTGATGAGAGGTCACTGGAGATAGCCATAGATGAAGGTCAGTAAGATTGGATTAGGGTTAGGTTGGGAGAGTTTGAGAGCAGAGGGGCTTTCAGGGCGGCGGGTGTATAGAAAATGATAGGGTTTGGGGAGTCTTTTGGGTTTATTTTAGGAAGGATTGATGGTGGCCGTTGATATTTATGATCAACGGCTGGGATTAAAGGGTATGGGTAGGCTGGGCATATATCGGGTAAACCAATAACCCGAACCGTTAATTATTTATTGGATTATCGGTATCGGATTATTGGGTTAACAGTTCGGTAACGGTTTAGAATTTTTTACTATTGTGTTATCTGTTCGGGCCTCGGTTTGCCAATTTCGTTAATGGGTTAACCGATAACCCAATTAGAATTAACAAAATTATGACTTTACCCTTAAGTATATACAAATGCTAGGGCTTCAGTTCATTCTCTCCTATTCTTACTATTTACTCCTAGCGTAAGTCTTTAATATACTATATGTGAATTCTTCTCTTTTTTGCTTAACTCTAGTTAATTGTCTTTTCTTTTTTACTTAACTCTAGATGGAGTTATCTTATCGGGTAAACCGATAACCGAACCGATAATGATCGATAACCGATTAACTGATACCCAATAACCAATGTTTTATCGGTTCGATTATCGGTTTATCAAATGTGTAACCGATAACCGATATGCTAAAACAATAATATTCATTGAGTACTGGGCTGGTAATTGGGTTAGGTTGGGGTTGGATTGGGGCTAAAATTGAAATAAAATTAGGCCATATTTTAAATAGCCATTTTAATACTATATAATTTATAAGAAATAATAAATAATTTCGTAAAAATAATTTTGTGTACTAAAAATAATTTAAAATAGTTATTTAATATTTTTAAAATATAAAAGAACATTTTGTGCATCAACAATGTAATTATGCATTAGTAGGGCTATTATTGCAAAGATGTGTGATTTAGCCTAAAAATGCAAATATAATTCAAAAATGCACGAAAAATGTTTAAACACTATTTTGGCATGAATAAATAATTTATATCACTAAATAACCACAAAAAATAATTGGAAGGATAATTACTGGATATTTTATAAATAAAAGACAAGAAATAAATTGATTTTTGGAGCTCTTAAAACTATAGAAAAATTATTATATAAAGAAAATGCTTATGTATGCTTATAAATGCATTTTGAAAGTGTGTGTGTGTGTATATATATATATATATAAATATCTTTTTATGTGTGTGTGTGTATTAAAAATATATGGAAAAAAATTGGGTATCAACAGTAATACTGGTCATTACAAAGACTCTTGTAAAGAAAAGTTTCAGTCCCAATAGAAAAACAAAATTTTTGTTGAAAAAGTATCTACTGCTAAGAACCTGATTCTCATAAAAAGAAACGTGTGATGCCTGCATGGACAAAAAGAAGTTTGCTTCGCCCTTCCCTCATTTCAAGGGACCCAAAATTGTTTGGTTCCTAAGTCTAATCTTTGATTCCCTTGTGCAGGCAGTAGTGAAAGAAAGCAGTCAAAAATGGCACATGGATAGTGGTTGCTCTAAACACATAACTGTATATATAGATGATTTCCTTTCACTCAAAGCCTTGCAAAGTGGAAGTGTGTCCTTGAGTTGAAAAAATTGGAAAAACAGATACTCACTCAATTGAAAATGTGTATTATGTGAATAGCTTGAAATACAGCCTCCTGAGTGTCGTTCAAATCTGTGACAAAGGAAACAAAGTGGAGTTCTTGTCAAAGCCTTGCACTGTCACTAATCTTATAACTGATGAAGTGGTTATGGTTGCAAAAAGATTTAAAAATATCTATGCTGTTGTGATGACCCAAAAGGTCATCTTCTGTTTTAGAACTCAATTCCGTGTTCCGAGGCATTCAAAAGCTCATTTTAGTCCTCCTCGATTTGCGTGCGTAATCCAAGTGTGTTTCCTGAAAGTTTTTATGTTGAAAGTTGATAAAAATAATAATTTTTTCCTTTAAAAGTTGATTTAGTTGACTTCGGTCAAGATTTTGAGTATACGGACCAAGACTCGTATTTTGATAGTCCTGGTGGGTCCATATCAAAATATGGGACTAGGCGTATGCCCGAAATCGAGTTCCGACGTCCCTAGCTCGAGAAATAAATTTTTGAAGAAAATTGAAAGATTGAAAATTAAATGATTTTAAGAATTTGGTTAATGTTCGATCTTTTTGATATCGGGCCCGTATTTTTGTTCCGGAGCCCGGTATAGTTCCAAAATATATTCACAACTTATTTGTGAAATTTTGTGAGAAACGGAACTGATTTGAAGTGATTCGGACGTCCGATTGTGAAAATAGAAATTTCAAGGTGTTCTAAAGAATTTCACTTGATTTGGTGCTAAACTCGTAGTTCTAGTGTTATTTTGGCGATTTGATCGCACGAGCAAGTTCGTATGATGTTTTAAGACTTGTGTGCATGTTTAGTTTGGAGCCCCAAGGGCTCGGGTGAGTTTCGGATAGGCTACGGAGTGATTTGAACTTACGAAATTTTGCTGGTATGCTTCAGATCTACAGACTTAGCATTTGCGAAGTCTGGTTCGCAAATGCGAGACTCGCATTTGCGGCGAATCGTCGCATTTGCGATGACCTTCGTAATTGCGAAGCTCAGGATCACAATTGCGATCAGCATTGGATGCATTTGTGAACAATTATTTGCATTTGCGATGTTTGCAGGCCCAGGGCATTCTTTGCGTTTGCGAAGGGATTTTCGCATTTGCGGGGTTTTCATTTGTGAATCCCTGATCGCAAATGCGGTACCTGCAACTGGTCAAAATGATTTTGGACGGGCTTTTTTATTTATTCTTCAATTTTTCAAAACCTAAAACACAAGAGTCGATTTTCCAAAGACTCCTTCCTCCCCAAATCATAGGTAACTGATTCTTAACTAGTTTCTTTCAATCTTTCACTTTATTTTTCAAGATTTCAACCTAGAATCTAAGGTTTTCATGGTGGAATTGGGGATTTTTGGGTAGAAATTAAGGATTTTGAAATTTGGGGATTTAGTCCTCAAATTGGGGTCGGATTCCAAAACGAATCATATATCGGGGCTTGGGGGTGAATGGGAATCGGGTTTTGGTCCGGACTTCGGGTTTGGGCAAAAGACCTAAATTGAATTCCTTGCAATCCTTGCAATCGTGGGTATTTCCTAAGGCTTAAATTGAATAGTTTGGTTGATGAATTGATAGATTCCATTGGTCCGGAGGCTTGTGTGAATGGAAAAGGTGGTTGAGCTATGAGTTTGGCCTTGGAGCGAGGTAAGTGTTATGTCTAACTTTAACTCGAGGGATTAGGGATCCCCGACTTAATTGCTATGTGAAATTCCATGTGTGTGGCGTATAAGTGAGGTGACGAGTACCTACGCGCCTCCAATTTATCTGTTTTTCCTATTTTCTTCCCGTTCATAATATATTGTTTCCTGTCTTAACTGCTACATGCTTCACTAGTATTGATATGCTTAATTGCTACTTGTCAGACATTGTTTTCATTGTTAAAGGCATTAGCTATTCCGTAGTTTCATTGTCTCATATTATTGGCATAAGTTGGTTTATCAGTGTTTTATGGTATATTTTGGATTGGTTTTGCTGAGTAGTATTATTTGAGTGAAATTTCATAATAGTAAAACTTTCCATTTTCTTTCGTTTGATGTTTAAATATTGTGGAGAGTTTTGAGCTAAATTGTCAAATACATGCTCTCATTATGTGATTGGTACTGATATGATTGGATCAGGTTGCATGTCGCAACCGGAGTAATAAGGGTGATATATTGAGGAGGAATAAGGGTGAAATGCTATTATATGGTGTGATCGGGTTGCGCGGCGCAACAGGAGGAATAAGGGTGACTTATTGAGGAGGAATAAGGGAGAATTGCTATTGTAGGGTAGGATCGGGTTGCACGCCGCAACAGGAGGAATAAGGGTGGATTGATATGGACTAATAAAGGTGAATATTCATATTGATATTGATTATATGGTGGGATTGGGATTTGCACTGCATCAGTTTATGTATCTTTCTTCTACTATGTAAATTATTCTGTAGTTTTGTGTTTTACTTAAAGATTGGTTAAAGCTGAGTACTGATGAGATACTTGAGTCCTGTATTCCTTCCTTGTAAGTT
>MU680330.1:0-13048 GCA_026770625.1 Nicotiana glauca | reverse complement strand
TTTTGTTCATTAAAATTTAGATAATATTATTAAGAACAATAGAATAAAATTTAAAATAAATTAATATTTTTTAATACTGACCGCGCATCGCGCGGGTACGACTACTAGTTTTAGTAAGAAGTAAGGATTAAAGGGGCTTGTTGTCACGTCCTTAGTCGTTCACTAAGTACACGTGCGGCACTTGACAACTCGATCACGATCTTGCACAACTTGCTCACGTTCTTTCTATGCCAAGTCAGCCTTAACACACTCAAGATCGCTAAGGAAATTTTAGAACACGGGATAATTGCCAAATGAAGCTTTTGTATTAGAGATGACTTGATTGTTTTGCCTGGTGAATTACAAATGAATGGCCCCCTTTATATACTAGTCTCCTAGAGCTAGTATGTAAATATTAATTGTTGCATAAGTCCCTTATTATTTACAAGTAAGTCCCTTCTCTAGAATTCTCTACATAACTAGAATCTTCCAAGGACTTTCCTAGCAAATTCATAGGTTTCTAGAGTCTTTCTAGGAAAACCTCTATATTTCTCTAGAACCTTCTCAGAATTGCTACTCTATTTCATATGTAAGCTTCCACGTGATATTAATATATGCCAAATGGCACCTACTCGGCATGATGATATGGCTGGTCATGACACTCTCTCCTACCTAATTTTTTGTCGCCCTCGACACAAAGCATCGACACGCACGCCCGCACCTCGCCTTGGCACCGGAGATCTTTGTTTATTAGCCATTATGCTCTATGGAGCGGTTCTCCTTCCCATGTCACAAGGTACTGGTCACCTTTCTTCTTACCCCGTTTGTACTTTGGATGACTCGCAATGATGGCCTCGATCCTCCGCCCATATGATGCCCTTCCTTGCTCTTGGCCTGAATCTTCCCATGACTCAACCAAGTCTAGCAGCTTCTCAAGCACCGGGTCCATGATTCCACTCCCTATTTTGCTGCCCTTTGTGGTCCAGCCTTACTGGCAAACTTGAACCCTCTTCTTGGTGCATCGCCTGAGTCTGATAGCATGCCATCACTACTCGCCATCCTCTTTAACTATGTCTGTCCAACTTTTCTTGCTGCCACCATGCTCCATTTGTATGACGCCAAGATAGGCTGTGAAATCCCTACTTTTAGCTTAGATTCCAAGCGCATCCCTCCAATGCAGGCGGTTTCTCCTGTGTCATCCTTATGTGCTTGAGCAAAGTTCCCTATCATTGTTGCAAGCTTCCCCAACTCTAGGCATTCACTTGCCCAATATGATCCTTCACAGAAGTAGTACCCTCCCTTAGGCACGTACATGCTACTGTTTTCGGCCCCTCCATTTCTCTTGGACCCCTGTCCGTTATATGATGGGCCCTTTGATGTTTTCTACTTCAATACCACACAATAGGGGGTGATTTGTGTGGTGACCAATTTTTCGCTTAAACTGTTTATGGAAGGACCTGGTTCTTCTAAGTGTTCCTTAACCTACTATCACATAAATAGTAAATGCGTAAAGTAAAGAACACAAGTATTTTACGTGGAAAACACCTAGCTCAAAAGGTGAAAAAATCACGACCTAGTTTCCAGTAGGATTTTCCCAAACTCTCCACTAAAATTACTTAGCCAAAAACAGCATTTACAAAAACTCTTTTGTAAACCTATGACTAACTCTAATTCTGTTGTAGCACACAACCTCAACTGTTGCAACAACTTCAAGTTAACTATAACTTGAAAACTCTAAGTTCCTAATACAATTGCTTCTAGATAAAGCTGAAAGGTACAATATGAAACCACCTACTACAATTGAACTAGGATAAAAGACAGACACTTGGAACTGATTCTTCTATCTGGTTCAAGTAGCTTCAGGTTTCCACGCTTGAATCACACACGAACTGCTTGCAAAATTGCCTTGCTATTTTGCTCTCAATTCACGTTTAACTTCTGTTTAGGTGTGTTACCTGTAAAAGAGAACAACACTGATATTTATAGAGTTAGTAAATAGAGATTGACTAGAATTTTGATGCTACTCTTCCTTGGTTGAAGAGTTCTAGTTGATCTCAACCTCTAACTCCTTCCCTTTCTTAAACCGTATTCTCTTTGAGTAAGGAGTCCTTCTCCTTATCTAATATGCAACCTTTTTATCAAGATCAGGAGATATTACTTCTTTCAAGTTAAGTTTATCTCTTTCATGTGCATCTCACATACTTAAGTCTATCCGTATCTGTGCTCTACAAGTCTAAATGTTACTTGGGCAAACAAATTCCCCCCTTTTGATGATGACAAACGTTGTTCTTTACATATACTTAGGCCCTACCAGAACTCAGCTCAACATCAATGCAATGTAAGAAATTTTTCTCACTTATCAGTAAGGACCAGGTTCATTAGGTTATAAACATCACTATTCAGAATATAAAGCACAATATCTTTTCCCCTTTTTGGCATCATCAAAAAGTTGCATAAACAAAGTGTGATTCTCAGATTTTAAAAATTACTCATTGCCACTAGGGCAAGTATAAATGCATTTATGGTTTATTCATCAGTAATCAACTACACATATTCAAACTATCAAGGAAAGATAAACAGTCAACAAGAGCAAAAGTAGAAAACTTCATTGATAGAGAACATGATTCTGCCACAATCCACAAAAAGAAACAAAAACAGTTAAAACAGGAGCAAAACTAGAAAAATCCCTAATCTAGGTCACTGAAAGTCTAGGTAAGGTTCAGGAAATGAAGGCTTAGGAAATTAAGGCTTGGAATAACTGCAGGGTTGGGTTTTGGCTTAGAGAAGGTGCAGCATGTATTGAAAAAATCCATCATTCTTCACATTTTCACTTGTGAGCTCAGTTGTGAGAGCATCTCTCTCAGATTCAACCTCTGTCAAACGACTCTTCAGCCTTGCTATCTCAACATCATTTGCCCTACTCTCCTGTAATAGAGCTCTAACCTTGCTATTGATAGGTGTCTTTTTAGATGAACCAGGTTCATTAGGAATGGCATTGACCTCATAATCACAAGCAATCAGAGTATTGATTCCAAAATGGTCTTTGTTTGTGGCCATCTCCCGTTTCTTCATTGGCACCTTACAACGGGCAAGAACAGTAGCAAGAATGAAACCATAAGGAGTGGAATGGGCCTTGGAGCCATTGATAACCCGATCAAGTAGCTTGATCATAAACCAAAGCCAGTTGATCTGCCATGCACTATCCAGACACTCCATCAAAACCAAGTCCATGTAGTTGGCAATGTGTCTTCTTTCCTGCCTAGGCAGCACACACTTGTTGACGAATTCAAACAGCACTTTGTGGGATGGCTTCATCTCACTCTTATACACAACCTTGGCCTCATTAACTTCTTTGCTATCACAGAACTTTCTAGTAATGGCTAGAGCAGTAGGAAGGGAGTCCAGACTTGGCCATTTTTCCCTAGTGTAGTCATCATAACCTTCAGAAGGAATGCCAAGGATTTCACCCAGCTCTTTTGCATCAAAAGACACTTGAACCCCTTTCACCTGGCTGGTAACTCTGTCGTCCTTGACCTCTGCACTGGCCATGAACTCAATAATATCATTTCTAGCCAGCCTACCATCCAACTAAAGGACCATGTCCTTCGACCCCTGAACATCTAGTGCATCAACCAGTAGAACCATCCCTGGTTCTTCTAAGTCCTTCAAAAGTCTACCCTTTAAGATGGTTCGTTTGACAAACTTGACCATCTTATCTTGTTCATTATCAGATTCACCCTCTTCTTCACTACTCCAATCTTCCTCCTCAGTAATCTTAACTTGTTTGGCTTTCACAACAGACCTTGTCCTTTTAGCCAAAGAAGAAGTTTCAGCAGACTTCGATATAGATGAAGACTTCTTTGAGGAAGTCTTGGTCTTCTTGAGCTTAGGGGTCTGAACCTCCACAATCACATGTTCACCCTGATGGACCGGGTCCATCTCATCCACATCAACAACCTCAACAGGCTCTCCCACCTTAGCTTTCCCTTTCTCCATTCTTTTCTTCTTACTTTCTTCCATAGCTTTTTGCAACTCATCCTCACTCTGCTTCAACTTACTTCGTGTGGCCCTTCCTTTTGGTACACGAATATCAGTAGTTGTTGGAGAAGCAACTTTCCTTTTCTTGGGGGTTCTTGTTGTTCTAGGAGCTTTTGGTTTTTCTTGGGGTTATAGATGGCACCAACCTTCTTCATAAGATCTTCTAGGGTCTCCTCAATAGACGAACCAGGTTCATCTGTATGCATGCTAAGAGTAACTAGTCCTTCAGCAGCCTCCCCTGATCCACTTCCCCCTGTCTTCTTGCTATTTTCTACCACCTTTTCTGGTTCAGCTCCACAAATAGCCATTCTAACAGTTTCAGAGGTGGATGAAGATTCAACCACTTCTTTCCCTATTCCCCTATCACACTCTCACTCTCTTTTTCTCTTTTATTTTTACCTCCTCTCCTTCTTGACTCGGGTGTTTCCATATCCATAACAAACCCAACCAAAACAAATCGATTTTCCACATTTTCAGCTGGATCAGAAATTACCTCAGTAGAAGGATTTGGCACAGAAGTTACCTGCTCAGAATCAGAAGACCCAGTTCCTTCCCTCTCACTCGTAGACTTGAAAGAATCATCAGAATTATCGAATCATAGGTTTGACTAGCCTTTAATTGTGAATTTAGTTTCCTTGAAAGCGCACTTGTAGCCACAGTTTTGCGAGCAAGTATCTTTACTCGCCTTCTCCTAGGTTGAGGGGTTGTGCTGTGTTGAGGAGTAGTGGAGGAATCAGAGGGAGTAGGTGGTGGAGGTGTGCTAGGGTTATCTTGGGGGTTGGTCATTTTTTTTTATTCTGGAAGGAATTCGTGATTTGAGTATTGGATAAGAGAAGAAGAGAGAACAAACAATTTTTGACGGTTTTGACAATTATGAGAGTGGCAATGGTGATGATGATGGATTTAAAGGGAGTGGGTAATTAATGTACAACGAAAACTTTTTGTAGTCAATTAAAAGTCCAATCACTCTGAAATTTCAGGATGAAAGGGCGGTTAAGCTTCTCTAGAATCTAGGCATTTTAATACGGTGAGAAGTCTAATTGAAACAGAACTGGTTCAAACTCAAAAGGATAGGGTTTTTGAAGTTGTTGAACATAGGTAGGACTCTTCTCATGAATTAAATATTAATATTTCTAATTGCGCATAGTGTAGAAAACATACTTCGTTATTCAGATGAACCAGTACACTAGGAATCCTCTCGATCATGCCTCAATTTTCCAAAATAGAGAAAAATTTGTTAGAGATCAGTGAGTCATATCAACACATGGCACATGAGTATACTATTTACAGTATGAGACTGACCAAAGATTAATCTAGATATTTACACAAGTTCCAGATTTCCTAACCAAATTTTTTTATATTTTTTTCATTGTGCATTCTGAACTAGTTCCATTTGGTGATATTAATCATCCCTAGTTCTAACATATTTCTTTCAAAGCTTTCTCTACTCAATGCTTTTTCAAATATGTGAGCAATCTGCTTATCAATAGCACAAAATTCAATAGTGATCAGTCCTTTCTCATAGTTGTCCCGTAAAAAATGGTGTCGAACATCTATGTGCTTAGTTCTCTCATGATGAACCGGGTTCTTAGTCATACTAATAGCACTAGTGTTATCACAAAAAATATGGATAAAACAAACTTCATACCAAAATCCATCAACTATTGTTTGATCTATAGCAATTGAGCACAACAAAAAGCAACAACAACATACTCAGATTCAGCAGTAGATAAGGCCACTGAATTTTTCTTTTTAGTTGCCCATGACATAAGACATGAACCAAGAAAGTGTGTTATGCCTGAGGTGCTCTTCCTGTCCACAAAGAAACCTGCATAGTCAGTGTCAGCATATCCCACTAAGTTAAAATTACTACCTTTTGGATACCAAAGGCAAAGGTCAGTAGTGCCTTTCAAGTATCTCAATATTCTCCTAACAGCAGTCAAGTGGGATTCCTTTGGATTTGCTTGAAATCGAGTACAAAGCCCTACACTGAAAACAATGTCAGGTCTGTTAGCAGTAAGATACAAAAGTGAACCAATCATACCCCTATACAACTTCTGATCAATAGATGAACCAGGTTCATCTATGTCCAATTTAGTGGTTGTTGCAATAAGAGTGTATGTTTCCTTTTATTCGCCCATTTTAAACTTCTTAAGCAACTCTTTTGCATATTTCTGCTGATGGATCATGGTTCCATTTGAGTTTTGTTTAATTTGTAAGCCTAAGAAGAAATTAAGCTAACCCATCATACTCATTTCAAATTCGCTCCCCATTAGTTTAGCGAATTCCTTACTTAGTTTTTCAGTGTTTGCCCCAAAAATTATGTCATCAATATATATTTGTACTACTAGAAGATCCTTACCTTTTTCCCTTAAAAATAGAGTGCTATCAATTTTACCTCTCTTGCAGCCATGTTCAAGCAGAAATTTGGATAGTCGTTCATACCATGCTCTAGGAGCCCGCTTGAGTCCATAGAGTGCCTTGTCTAGTTTGTATACATGATCCGGACACTCCTTGCTTTCAAACCCTGGAGGTTGTTTGACAAACACTTCTTCATTTAAGTAGCCATTTAGGAAGGCACTCTTGACGTCTTTTTGGTGAAGAATAAATTCCATGTATCCAGCAAAGGCTATGAGGAGTCTTATTGCTTCCAACCTCGCAACTGGAGCAAAGGTCTCATCATAGTATATGCCCTCCTCTTGGTTATAACCTTGAACCACCAACCTTGCCTTGTTCCTTGTAACAGTTCCATCTTAATCAAGTTTGTTTTTGAAGACCCATTTAGTGCCAATTACTGATCTGTCCTTGGGTCTTGGAACCAGATGCCAAACTTGACTCCTTTCAAACTGATTGAGTTCATTTTGCATTGCATTTACCCAGTCTACATACTGTATTTTTAGGTTCAATAAGAGATAGGAAAGGATCAAAAGCACAAAGATTCTTTAATTGAGATCTAGTTTTAATCCTAGAAGATAGATTAGTAATTATGTTCCCAATGAGATGAGAACTTTGATACTTGTAAGGTTTCACAGCCAACTGGTTTCTGCGTGATGTTTCTCCCATGTTTTGTTGCTGAGGAACAGGCTTATGGACAGGTTCCATTTGGGAATTAGATTCAGTTCTACTTTGTTCAGTTCCCCCTGTCAGGTTGCCCTGGATAGAAGAACCTCTTCCATCACCCGTTCCTTCTTCTGGTGCAGCTTCAGCTTGGGCTGTGACTTCATATAAACCTTTTACCAGCCCAATAGCTTCATTTTCATGTTCTTGTCTCTCAGAAAGAATGTTAGTTTCATCAAAAACTACATGTACACTTTCTTCTACACACATAGGTCTTTTGTTGTACACTTTATAAGCTTTGCTATGTGAATAATATCCCAAGAATACTCCCTCATCACTTATGGCATCAAACTTACCTAGGGAGTCCTTTCCATTATTGTGCACAAAGCACTTGCATCCAAATGCCCTAAGATGGGATATATTTGGTTTTCTCCCTTTAAGTAACTCATAGGGAGTCTTCTCTACATGAGGTCTAGTCATGCACCTATTAATGATGTAACATGCAGTATTTACAGCTTCTACCCAGAAGTTATGGGGTAGTTTACTAGAAAGAAGCATAGTCCTAGCCATATCTTCAAGTGTCCTATTCTTTCTTTCAACTAATCCATTTTGTTGTGGAGTCCTAGGGCAAAAAAAATTATGATCTATGCCATGCACATCACAAAATTCAGCAAACTTAGCATTTTCAAATTCAGTTCCATGATCCGACCTAATTAATGCAAGTTGATTACCTAGTTGTTTATGAGTTTTTCTAACAAAAGAAGTAAACATGTCAAATGTTTCATCCTTAGATATTAAAAACAATGTCCAAGTAAACCTATAGTAATCATCAACAAGCACTATCACATATTTTTTACCACATCTGCTTAATGTTCTCATTGGACAATAGAGATCCATATGAACCAGTTCTAACGATCTAGTCGTGCTTACCATTTTCTTGCATTTAAAAGAGGATCTTACCTGTTTTCCCCTTGCACAAGCCTCACAAACTTTGTCTTCCTTAAACTTGATGTTAGGCAGCCCTATCACCAGGTCCTTAGAGCCTAATTTGTTGAGTTGATTTCGACTTGCATGTCCAAGTCATTTGTGCCAAATTAGGGGATCGTTGTCCAATACACTTAAGCAAGTGAGTTGTTGTGACCAAAACACTCACGCAAGTGTACGCGATTGAGAAATAATATATTAATAAGTAAAGTATCGTTCCCACGAGGAATTATGATCAACCTATCGACTGATGCAAACTCAAACAATTATCAATTCAAGCTAATTTATCAACAAAATACATAAATAACCAATTTACAATTTAACTAAAAATCAAACAATAATACAATACAAATTTTACTACGACACTTATACAATTTTCTTTTGACAATTAATATAAAAGTTATTCCAAGGTCATAGGCTTGCTAGAGATCATGCTATGCTCTTAGCTTAAGAATGATTTATTGAATTATCTAGGTTATTGATTATAGGATTAATAATACCCATAAGAATATGTCGAATTCTTATGCGCCTAATAAAGTTAAATTAATACCTACATTTCTATGGAATTAATATTAACTAAAATGCATTTATAATTCCTATTTTTCAACCAAACAAGGCAATAAACTATATTTCTATCTTAACCGCGAATCTTTCACCCGATGACCAGGGTCAAGATCTTGTTCTATTTGATTCTATATGAAATCAAGAATTTCCTTTTTCAAGTTTAACTAAAGATTCATAAATAGTATTTCACTGTTAGCTACGCAGTAAAATAATTAATAGCATAATCAAATAAACAACTCATAACGATAAATTCAAGATCATCAATTTAAGCTTCAAACAACATAATCATCTAACACCCATGACCCCAGAATATTTGGGTTCTTAGCTACTTATATTCATACAAACATCAACAATATAAGTCTTAAACATAATACAAATAAATACTAGAAGAAGATTTAGAAAAACTCTTCTAATCTTTGCTCCAAAGTGTTGTTTCTCTTGAATTTTTCTCCTTCAAGATGAAGCTCCTCTCAATAGTGGCTGCTTTTCCCTTTTTCCAGATGTAAAAATCATCTAAAAGAGGTGCTTTTCGCTTATATATTGCATACAAAAGTTGTGGGCGAAGGTTCTCCTAATCCTAGTCCGAATCTGCTTTAGGGATTGATGCTGGGGTGGATGGTTCGCATCCACCTCGTCCTCCGCTTCTCAGCTTCGCATGCTAAGGTGGATGTTTCGCATCCACCCTTTTTTCCTTCATCTCAGCTTTGCCCTGGTGTGGATGCTATGGGGATGCTATGGGCTGACTTCACTGCTAAGGATTGAACCAAAAATCTTTTTTTTTTCAAGGTTGGATGCGACGCATCCAACCTCTTTTCCTCTAGTTGGAACATCTTTTCTTCATATTTTTGCACTCCAAACACCCTAAATCATCACACACAACTCCATTAGTCATAAAACCAATAATTAAACCATGTTGGGCATTTTTAACACTAAATAGCAACAAAAAGCAGTTAAAATATGGGTAAAGTAATATCAAAACATATAGAACTATGCCCAATATCACCACCCCACACTTTAACTTTTGTTCGTCCTCGAGCAAAGTAAAATCAGCCACAACCGATCGAACAAAATTAATCTTATTGCTATCAAGCCACACATTTAAATTAAGCTTAAGCACCAATGACTTTGGTTGATACCAACAATAAGCCCCTTTCATATGCATTCTCGGACTTCCTTCTCCGTGTTAATAACACATCAAGTACATTATTGAACAATTCAAACCAATAAAATAGTACATTCGGGATATCTCAACCTTAGAAACTGACTTCTTAGGCTAACTACTTTCGGGCCAACTTACTCACTCTGACTGAAAAGTTTAACAAAGTCGCCTATCCATCATGAAACATGTGCCCTCACCACAAATCTAGAAAGATAGTCCGCACACTCAAATAAATTTGAACGTAATTTAAGGACTTCAAAACAATAGAAGAATTCTCTCACTCTCTCAATGAAGTTCATATGCGCACAAAAGGTGCCATAAGCTTGCCCTTAATGTAAATCTCTACTAATGTAGGCTTGCTTGATCTCAAATCAATTAGGACTTTTCATGGTTATAATATGGGCTAAGTGACGGGTAGGATATATTTAGGAATAGTAGTTCACCCTCCTAAGCACCTTAACACATTACATAATTAATATTGAGCGCAAATTCTTCAATCCCAACTTCCATTTTTCAACACAAATCACCCCATCAACGTTCCCTTTTTCTTTAAGCACTACCTTAATGTATACCCCACTAGCAAGAATAGGACAACAATTTATTCACTTTTTTTTTCAAATTTCGCTAGTGGTATATTATACTTACAAAATAAGTGCACCCTTCTTTCTCTCATTGGTTCCACTCAAAAGCCACCTCATACTCAGTCCCTTCTTACTTCTTTTAGCGCTCGTGTTACAAGTAAAGTACCTTAAGAGGTAAAGGATCAAAATAAGGTTAATTAAGAACAAAAAGGGTATAGTCTTGTAATGTGGATGCCAAATAAAAGTATATAGGCTCAAAATGGTTAACTAGAGATAGATTTGATTTGTGGTAGCATTATAGTTTACAAGGATCAAAGAAGGCCTAAAATCATATTTCAAACTGAGCAGAACCTAGGATTTTGCTTTGACTCACATACCGGGCAAGTTCTAGACACAAATGTACAACACGAGACTTATACAAAAATCTTACCACACATTGGCACATGATTCACCTAGTCATGAAGAAGCTATTCAACTTTTAAAGGCAAAAACAGCCCTCATAATACATGGAGGAAGTTATAATCCACATGCTCAGGTCTGACTCTGTTAATATCAAACAAGTCACAGAATATGCTGAATTTAGTCTGAGTCTTTACATGCTACACTACTCTAAAAAGAAAAACTAATACCCGGTTCAAAAATTCATACCTTGGAAAAGAACCAATGGCCAAATAAAATCCAAGGGGGTTTATTGCCTAATAGACTACATTTACTAACTACTCAGGCTAAGAAAATCTGCAATAGTTACGTACATTCATCCACACAAAAAATCTGAATCACCCCCCACCCCATACTTAGAACCATGCGTTGTCCCCAATGCACACAAATAAAGCAGAGTAGGGTGAGAAGAAACTCCCTCAAGTCAAGGTGGAGGGCTCCTCCGCGGTCGGCAGAAGAGCAGCAACAGCAGTAGTGGTATGGGCAGCCGAGACGGAGGTAGCAACAACATCTGAGTGGGTACTCGAAGCATCCACAACCTCTATCATGGCCTCCTCTGGCCTAGCAATAGCATCCTCCTGAATAGGGAGCTCAGACACAGCCATATCATCGCCAAGGGGGACTAAGTCTGTAGTATGCAACACGGCGGCCTCAGTAGGCATGAAAGACGCAGCCTCCGGGACTATAGGAGGGGCTGAGGTAGATGGTCCAGCAGTGGACGATGCAAGCAATTATGAGATATCTATATTTGTACATTGAACCAAAGCACGAAGAAGTAACGATAACTCCCTCATCACTGTGGCTTGCTCATCTTGGACTCGGCTTAGATCCGCACGTTTTTTAATTAGCTCAGCTCTAGTGGCACTCAACTCTTCCTGAGTCGCTATCAATTCAGCCTTGTTCTCTTGCATATCAACTTGCAATTGGTCAGATAACTGCTGAATGGTGAGCTTAGAGGACCTTCCTTTGTTCGGCTCTAGTACCTGAGTAACATTATATGGCGCTGGAGCTTTAGCCTTAATGTTATCATTCTCCTTGTCCCATTTTACTCCCATATCTCTCAAGTAAGCCGATAGGGTATTTGCAAAGAAAAACCTCCACTTGTAGTTCATCCTAGTGCGCTGCATCTGGTCGTGCATGATGACCCCCAGGTTGAGCGATATTCCCTCCAATAAAGCACACAACACTAGTGCTCGGTTTTGATGGACATCATTTTTATGTTGGCATGGCATCAAGAGATTGCATAGGAAGTTTAGGACTGTCTGTATGAATGCGCTCAAGAATTTTTTTGCCAGAGAATGGTACTCCACCGTAACGACCCGACCCGTCATCTCATGAGTAACTACCCCGTTTNAAGAAATGAGACACTTAGTCTCTTTTAAGAAGACTTAAGTTGGAAAAGTCAACCGGATATTGACTTATGAGTTAGAGGGCTCGGAATTGAATTCCGTTGATTTGGTTAGCTCCAGGTGATGATTTAAGGTTTAGGAGCGCAATCGGAAGTAATTTTGGAGGTCCGCTGAAGAAGTTAGCCTATTTTGGCGAAGTTTGAATTTTGGCGAATTCCGGTTGATGGGTGAGATTTTGATCCGAGGATCAGAATGGAATTCTGAGAGTTGCAGTAGCTTCGTTAGGTGATTTTGGATATGTCTGCAAATTTTCAGGTCATTCGGACATCGTTTGGTCGGGTTCTTGATCGAATGCGTGTTTCGGAAGCTTTGAAAAAACTTAGGCTTGAATCCGACGAAATTTGATGATTTTAGTGTTGTTTGATGTGTTTTTATGATTGGAACAAGTTTGAATAATGTTATAGGATGTATTGGTATTTTTGGTTGAGGTCCCGGGGGCCTCGGGGTGATTTCGGATGGCTAACGGGATGAAATTTGGAGTTGGAGACTGCTGAAGGGTTCTGGCATCTGGTATTTTCGCTTCTGCGAAAATGGACCGCAGAAGCGAAGGAGAAGTCTTAGGTGCGAAAGCTCCTCAGAAGCGGAGGTCCGGACCACAGAAGCGGTCTCGCTTGTGCGAAAAATGGACCGCAGATGCGGTGTTGTGGCTTGTGCGTTGGTTCCGCAGAAGCGGATTTGGGAACCGCTCCTGCGCTATCGCAGAAGCAGAATTATAGTCGCATAAGCGGTCAAAAACCGCAGAAGTGGAAGATATCCGCAGAAGTGGAAGTCGCAGAAGCGACGTTTTTATCGCGGAAGCGAAAATGGCCTGGGCAGAAAGTTTAAGTTCTGGGAATGGG